>KK113503.1:115743-134749 GCA_000611955.2 Stegodyphus mimosarum
TAAAACTGCTTCAAAAACGCATTCTGTCTTATATAGGAGGCTGTCCTACAGTTAGACGACTACAATAATTTTTAACTCAGCGAATACAGGAAAAAGAGTATGCACTTCCATATTCTCAACCATCCTACAAAATTATTCCCCCCCACTTTTTTTTAAAAAAAAATACGGTGATTACAAGTACAGTGTATCACTCAAATGGCACTAAGAATGTTATAATAATAGATAAATAAATAAAAGCGGTTTTAACTGAATCTTTCAAAACTTTGGAATATCATTTTATGGAAGCCTTGAAACTAGACAGGACTGTATAAAAACTTACCTAAGGCACCTCCAGAATGTATAGTTATACTCACTCACCAGGTTCTGTGGTTAAAATCTCTAACACAAGTAGTTCAATTTAAGTTCGAAGCTTGGCGAATGGCCCGTCTCTATCGATCTCACACTTTGTAAAACCTTATAATTTGGCTTCCGGCTTGTGAGAGTAAATATTAAATCATTAAAAGAAAATCACCCAACGCATAAATGCTCGTCTGATGACGCTGACATGTAAGTCATCTTGGAGGCTAAATATGAATTAATAATTCCTTAAATCAAGAGAAAACAGAAACATGATAAAGCAAAACATAAAATTACACAAAGCAAAAGCTTCTGTTTGGCATATATATTTAATATATGCCAAACAGAAGGTTGCTACTTTGCCTATATTAAATATATAGCAAACAGAAGGTTGCTAATTTACCTAATTTTATGTTATAAATTATAAGCTACGAACTACCACTTTATGAATTCCTTTTAGGCAATCCTGTACAGTAAGGACTGCTGTGCATAATGCTTGAAATGACTTTTGCATTAGCTACAAGAAAAGAAATTTTTTGAAACCTACCTTCAGTGTGAATAACCAAGTCAAACTGCAAAGGTTCCTTTTCCTTGTTCTGTATATAAACATAATTCCAATGACCAGCAGCAGGGATCACTTTTAATACACACGGACTTGTATCATTGCAAGAAATAAATGAATCCGATTCTGCAGTAAATGTAGGCATTCCTAATCTACGAAACATCATCATAACAGAACATCTGCCACTCGAAAGACAATTCTTTAATTCAATGCTGGCTATCCAACTATTCTTCAGGGCAAAAAATCTAAAAAAGAAAAAGAAAAAAAGGTTTGGCAACACAGCACCATCAAGTTTAGAAAAGCATAAATGGGGCACTCACTGAGTTGTCACATGCAGAGTTATATTGTACTGACAAGAGTGTGTAAAGAGTTTACAGCGCAACCAATGGCGTAAATAAGGTATGAAGGAATGCCATTGCATAGGGACCCAAAGGCTTAAGGATCCCTTGAATGTTCTGCTGAACTATATTTATACATTTAAACCTAAAAGAAGATGGATATATACAATAGAAGTTTCAAGGGACCTCTACCTGCCTCATATATAAATATATATGACACAGATAGGGTGTCCTTGGAAGCAGAAAAAAACAAGTGAATTTAGCAATGCATATACCCAAACTTCAACTATGGATTTAAGTGAGAACAAGTTCTGAATTTCATGAGGTAAGCACGTGACAAAAATGAAGGTACCAGAAGTCAGGACCCCTGAAATTCACTGGAATTCCCGGTTTTAGGAAAATGATTTTATACTGCAGCCGAATATCAAATTTTCTCGTAAATACAAAACGAGTGAGTTGGCTGAGGTAAAAATTATTACTTCTTCTAGGCATTGTAGACTTCACACCAGATTTTATTTGAGACGTGGATATACAATCAATTCATTTACATATATCTCATGATATTGGTTCAACCCTGAAGAAAATTTTAAAAAGGATTAAAATTTCTCTTCTTCCTTTCTACCGAATCATGTTCCTTACTTTCACACTTTTTTTTTAATCAACTGTCAAACTTAAATAGTTTATAACTTTTCTGATGCAAATTAATTTTAATACTAATTTTTTTGTATATAATTTTAGGAAAAAATATATAAGTCTCTTTGCTCAATTAATTTTTTAAATTGATAATGAAATATTATTCAGTATGATTCATAGGGTATTGATGTGAATACATCTGAACTTCTTGCATCGCATAGTAAAAAAGCTACATTATAAGGAATGATAGTTATTACGAATATTGACCTAATACAGACTCTCATCAACCGTAGGCCAGATCACTGTAACTATGATATAATATCACCCAGGTCTTTGTAACAGAATGGCCCATTATAACAAGTGTCAACTGAGCTAACATTTGTAGCATGTTTTTCTTAGAATCTTAACTATTTAGACATTCACTCTTCAAATCAGATATAGAAAGGAATCTTCTATTTTACATAAACAATGAATGTTTTCATGAAAATTCAAGAGACCTAATGAATGCTTTTCGAAATAATACAGGCTAAATAAAAATATTACCTAAAAACTTCTTATGAAACTTTTATCTGAAATCTTCGACAAATGTTTAGTCTTAAGGAGGCATTATTGTACGCATTTGTATTAGATATCTTTTATGCTTATGCCTGATCAGAGTCAAGCCGAGGTTTTTATCGAGTAACTTAATAAATGAGAAAAGCGAAATTAAATTACAACAAATTAATGCTTTGAAGCCAGTGGGGGCAATATAAGTCACATTATGTAAAAAAAAAAAAAAAAAACCTCTTACTGAAATACAAGCTCCTACTGAAATATCGGCCAGAAAAATTCTACCACTTTACCCCTCAGATTTGGAGGATAGTTATTGTCCAATAACATTCGGCGCTACTCACAACTATACGGTTTCATAAATTCCCTTCCGTTTTCCCTCAGCAGTGAAATGTTAACTTGGGGCAAAGAAGCTTCAGTGTGTGTCGCATAATTTTCTTGCTGTCTAGAATTCTGCACTAATACTGCCATCTGAAAAATGCAAAATGCAATGGAATACAATAAAATTACCATTTTTTTGTTGTTGTTTTGTTTTAAACTAAAGGATAACATAAAAAAGAATACACACACCCCCCAAAAAATCTTTAAACTTTTGAAAAATATTGTTAACAAATATAAAAAAGAGCTTTTCATATATTATCATTGAACATTTAGTAAGCATTATTAATAGAAGTGAGAATAAAGAAATTCCATATGAACAATCTTCAGCAAAAATTTATTTGGAAATTAAGGTTTAAGATTACTGCTGCAGTTCATTGAAGATTGTAACAAAGTGTATAATCTACATTTGGAGTCAACATCACTTTCAAGAAGTATGCCAATTTCAAAATGTGCCAATATATAAATTGACATATATCTTCATAAATGCTGACTAAGAAACTAATATTTTGCTGGTATGCTTGGAAATATATCAACTTTATGATGATGATAAAACCTTTATAATTCAATTTTTTTTTCAAAAAATTTATAAAAATTGTTCAATATAAATTTTTAAACAACACCAGATGAATGTGCAGATTTTACTTGTATTAAATCTAAATTTTAAATTATGAAAGAAGAATAAGATTAATTTAAATGTTGATGTTATTAAATATATGAAAAAATCAATCAACATTGAGAGGGTTAAAAGTCTGATTGCTAATTTTAAAAAGACTGCAGCTGGGTTTTTACAAAACCTTGAACTTTTGGCATTTTAGAGGTGCAGATTGAAATACAGAAAACACTGGCATGTCCTTTTAGGAAAAAGTCTGATTTTTGTGTTAAAATATGTATGTTAGAACCGAGCTACATATAAATCTAATATATATCCAGAGTCACACTTCCGAGACATGAAAAATGCAAGTTGAATTTTATGAATCAGCCAAGAAGTTTGATAGATAAAGAACCGTCTCTCTTTTTCTGGGGGAGGGGGAGTCGGTGTACCTCTATGTAAGAATGTAAATTAAATGGTTAAGATATCATTTTCAAGCAGGAAAATTGAAGGACACTGTGGTCTGCATTGAAAATGTTAAAGTTTATTATGGAAATAGGTTTCCAAGAATCAGTTCCTAACTTACATTCGTGTAAGTTAGGAACTGATGTTGTGTTATAAGTAAAGACTTTTTTGACAGTCAGAGTTTCTGCTGCTTCTTCTGAGAGAAGCTTTTCAAACTTGAAATTGATTGAAAGCTACCTTCGATCAAAAATGAGCAAGTAAGACTTACAGTTTGGCAATCCTTTCTAATGAAAAACACAGTTTTTTTTTTAATTGAGAGAAAAGTTACAAAACACTTTTTAATGCATCAATCAAGGCCTATCGATACACTTTTCTAAATATATGTTGTTTGCCTGCTAGTTGTAAGCTATTTTTACTTTGGTCTTACGATATTTTGTTTGCCAAATCATTTTAACTATTTAATTTTAATTAAATAGATGTTAATTATATATTTACGTTGATCTTTTGTATAGCAATCATTCCAATAAAGAGGCCTCAGGGATATTTCCGCTCCAGGTCTCTAAAGCTGCAGATCTGACACTACAGTCATATTTATTTTATATGGAACTCTAATGGCCATGATGATATATTAGCATGCTTAGGTGCACATCATCCTCTTTTCTTAATCTTTGATTCTACCTATCAAAACGTTTTGGGTTGTAGGGGGGAATGGACATCTCCTTTGATCTGATTGCAATTTCAGCTCCGGTTCTATTTCACATTTCACTGATAGAGATTATTTGATAGAAATGCTTCAGCTTAAATATCAGATTTTCATTTCAATAACCTTACAATGTTCGGGCACTTCTGTTTTTGCTCAGCAATCAAGCAAGCATCCAACAAAATGCTCAAGATTCTTCTGCATAGAAATCAGCCACAAGTTTCAGAGTTTATTTGTTCATGTTTTTTGGTCTTCCCAGCCTTCAGGTATTTTGCATGCTGCCATGCCCTTCACGAAAAATGAGCAGCGCAAAAGGTGATATATCCACTATCTGATCACTACAAACTTCATGCAAACAACTAAATTTTTATGCAAGACCTTTGACCTTCTACAGCTTAACTTGAACTTAAAAACTGAGTGCACATATTCGACACGTTGGTTAACCAAATTTAAAAATCGTCATGGTATAAGGCAATTAAGAATTTCAGGTGAAAAAGCTTCAGTTGGTACTTAAGCTGCTGAACTACTTGCAGATGAATTCATTGAACTTGCGAACAGTTAAAAGTTATTTCCAGAGCAAACTGACAACGCTGATAAACCTGGTCTTTTTTTTACAGTATGTACCACAAAATACCTTGGCAACCTCCATAGGAAAGGCTCCAACACGTGTGAAAGATTTCAAAGCGAGACTAACAATTTTAGCAAGCGCAAACACTGCAGGAACACACAAGTGTAAACGTTTTGTAATCGGAAAAAATACATGACTTCGAACATTTAAAGGAGTAAAGAGTTTTCCCGTTATATATCGTAAAAATAAAAGAACACGGATGACATAAATGTTAATGAATGATTGGTTTGAAAATCATTTCATACCCAAGGCTTGGCAGAATTCGGTTGGTTTACTGAGGCCCATGTGTGGATGGTTTACCTGATGACGCACAAATTGTCCTGACTGTAGGCAACTGTTTGGTTCACACTTCACTTAAAAGGATAATGTATCCGTATTATTATTTCCTCCAATTTGTATGTCCATCATTCAACCTATAGATATTGGAATAGTGTGCGTGCTAAAAATGCAAATACAAGTAGAATTTTTAAATCCATGTTAAATTTCTTGACTCATGGCAAGACTATTGAAGAATTTTTGAAATATTTTAATGTAAAATCTGCTTTGTGGAGCATCACAAGATCGTGGGAGGTTGTGTCTCCAGATACTTTAAAAACTCCTTGGCATAATTTATGGCCAGCTAGCATATTTCATGGTGAGGATGAAGAAGATGATAGCCATGGATGTGAAGGTTTTCGGATATTTGCAAACAAAAGGTTAAATTTTTCAATTAATGGATTATTTTTTCCATCAATACTGCATTAGTGAGAAATACTTCAGAACCTGTTTTAAATTTTGATCCACATCCTGTGGATAACAGATGACAGCCAGAAGCCACACTCAGAAATTAGAATTGATTGACAATTGAATGCCATTGTACTTAATAATATTCCCCTCTCCCTACACATCTGGCTACTCCCTTCTAAAAGTATGTTCCTCTGAACTAAGTCTCTCCCTTGCCCCATATTCTTTTCCCTTTTTGTGTTCTGGTTTATGTTACTTGAATTATGCTTTTATTTTACATATAATTATCATGGTTGGTTACTTGTGATTTGGTTGAATTATTTTATATCGGCAACACATTTAAAATTATCATTTTTGCATTATAAGAACAAAGCTTGAACAAATCTTTGCTCTGATTTCTTCTTTGAGGAGCTAAATGCAAAGTTTTCCTGACTGTGGAATATTATATGTCCCACCAGCACACCATTTCTATCGCAACTCATTCATTTCAGCCTTGACTGCCATGACGAATGTTTCCCATTCATTAGCCTCTTGTATCAATATTTTTATACTGACTTAAATAAAATTTATGCACTTGTTGAAATGCTATTTTTTTCAACTCAAATTGTTTAGTTTTTATATAAATTTATGGACTTACTGAAATGCTATTTTTACATGATCGGACTCTTTACAACTTTCATAGTCTGGGATATGGTTCGGAACCCAAAACCTGTGCCTCATGGCCTGCTACCATGCAAGAACCGTTGGCTGGGCATGACTGAGTGTCCGGTCAACCTTGTTATGATGTTGTTGGTTGAGAATGTGTGTTAGCGTCTAGTCAATGCTGGTCTGATGCAAATTGTTGCCTGTAAGTGTTGAGAGGTAGAACAGCAGATAGTTATTTTTTTCAGGTTACCAGTGTGGTGGTGGGTGTAGTTGAGTCCTTTGCTCTTCTGCTAGAGTTGAGGTGCAAATCGGAAATCCATGAAACGATAGCAACACCTCCAATTAATAGAGTTAAAAATGAATTTGAACCTTAAAAGTGTTTTGGAGCGATGCTTTTTCTGCACAGAGAGTGAAGTTGCTAAGGGACCATTAACACATGCTGCTGTATAGCATATTTTCACATTCCAGTAATGTTAGATTATAGCACTACATCAGGATCTTTCAAGAATCACAACTCAGGCCTCTGAAGTATTCTTAACCTGCTACGAACCCAAACTCTATCAACATTATGAATATATTTTCTACAATATAAGACATGACATTTGCTGAAGGTCCTACGCAGGGACCAGGACTGAAGTCAGAACTTTACATCCAAAATTTTAAACTGTTCCACAGAACTTCTGTGAAAATCAATGTGACCACTCAGACTACAAGTGATTCCAAATTACTCCATTTTAACCAAAAATTGAAAGCAAGAGAGAAGTAACATGAAGTGATGTTCCATTTTGGGCAAGTGGTTCAAAATAAAATGCTTGGCTATATGTCAGAATTGAAATAATTTTATTTTGCATAATACTGACTTTTGATAATAAAAGCATAATCTAGCACAATCACTATGCCGACATGCACAGCCATCTGATGCGGTTAAAAATTTACATAATTAAATTTCTTTAAAAAAGACAAATTATGCATTTCAGTGCTGTGTTAACATGCATTGTAAATTCATTAAAATGCACTTTTAAAATTTGCTTGGTTTTGGATCATTATGCACACAAACAATTTTAAAAATTTCTCATTCTAATTACGCTTTTAAAGTTTCTCTTTTACAGCAAATGTATTAAGAACAATCAACAACACTTCTACAAATGCAGTACTAAAATTCAATGCGGTTCAAACTATAATTTAATATAAGATCTATTACCTGTACATTTGATTTCCAGATATATTCTGCTTAAGCTTTTCATTTTGAAGCAAGCTAATAACATTTGTAACAATATTTAGCTTCAAAGTTGATGAAAGCCAACTCAAACATGATTTGAAAAGACCCTAAAAATTAAAAAGAATACAAAATTACTCCGAAACTTAATTGAAAAAACAAAAAAGAACAAAAAATCACCGATAGTTTACCATGGGAATGTCAAAATTGAACATTTTGAAAATATTTCTGCTTGAAACATTGCTTTGTTTTAATTTTTTTCTTTGTCAGGGAGGGGGGGGTCAATAAAATTATATAAAAATCGATGGAAATGCAATATATTTTTTATATGCAAACTACTCCTGTTAAAGTATTTTTTGACAGTATGTACCTTAGGCATTTGCTGCTGATTCAGCAGGTCTAAATTTTTAAGCTGATGGCACAAAATCACTAAATGCCTAAGATTATGAGCTACGTGACAGCAGAATTATTTAATAAAATATAAACGGCTGTTCGCGTAATATTCAGACAGTTCATATGAATTGCACATGTATTGATAAAAAATATAACTGAACAAAATTCGTTACATACAATGAATACACACAAAAAATTTACATTAACTGTTGGCATCCTTTAATCTTATCATCCTCTGAAATGAGAAAGTGGGAACAAAAACTATTATAGCAAACAATAACAATTATAGGCATATTTATCATAGATAAAAAACTACAAGCTCCAGAAAAATATGTAAACTATAGAGTTTCATTAATTTGGCAATTTTTGCAAAAATGAATTAAAAAATCTGTCCAGATCAAATCATTTCAGTATTATTAACACTGAAGGTGTGTATTCTGGAAGCTACAGAGAATTTCCTGATTTCAGAGCACTGCATGATGCTTTGATTATTTGTCACTGTTAGTTTTACTTCACTTGTTCATGAGGCCCAAATTATGACCAATGAGCTGACTGCATGGGCACTTTCATGACTTTTCCATTTGTAATATCAGTTGGAGCAACAAAGCTCCAAATGGAGCTTAACTCTTGCAAAGTCTTCTGTGAAAGTATCACTCTGCTAATGCAGACAGTCCTAACATGCTTTGCTATAACTGATTTGCTATACCTGCACACAAATAGAAAGTAAGAATACTGATGTCATAGCGGGGGGGGGAACCCATTTGATCGGATAGGAACACGTACAGTTTCAGATGGGTGATGATGCATTGATACATTCCTCAGGTAGTTCATTATTTAACAGATGAAGTAGAATTTTGACATGCTTTTGCAATTCGGCGCAGATTTGGAAGTTAAGTAAATGGTAGTTACAGATCTTGCATATGCTTGAGTAAAGCTCCCAGAGAAATACATTAAATAATTAAAACAGCCTATATGGAAGATGTTTTGAATGAGTTTCTTGGTGGAACAAGAAAAGTATTAAAAAGGAGAAACATATGGAACACAGACCATATTCCAGCAAGTCTCTAGTGTAAACTATGGAGGTTAACATCAATATTACAAAGAGGAAGACCGCAGAATGATCACTTGAAAGGTTATTAGGAGAAAAAAATTCAACTCAAATGAAGTAAATTCTTATGGGCAGAACAGCTGGATGAGTGATAATACAAGAAGATATACCTATAAATTCCTCCTAAACATGGATAAGAAAAGGCATTTTGGGAACAAATATATAAATGAACTCTACACAAATTACGGTTAATTTCCAGGTATTACAGTTGCTCTGGGGTTAAAATTTGTGCATGCCATTGTGAAATGACAGAAGGTGATGCACAGCCTGCTGTCATTTGTTCCAATCCGAAATATAACTTGTTAATTTCTTTACCTGCACTGAGAAGAACAAAGGATTTTAAGGATCAGGTTACTTAATGACCAAGACAGGAAAGGACTAACTGAAATTATAAAAAGTATAACCGAAAATGAAAATAAATGTTACATATCTTGATGTCATTATACTGTATGCAGACTCTGACTACAACATCACTGAAATTATAAATAACATTATAAACTGTACATTTTGTTTAATTTATCTTGCATACAAGTGTCAATGCCTTGATTGTTCCAGATTTATTTCTGTAGAGCTGACAGGTTCTTCATTTAATGTTATTTTTGCTAAACCGCTATCTGAATGCTGAAGAAATTGTTCACTTCTTTTGATCCTCTACACTTTGTATGATTCAAGACCCTCAAACACTTTGTTATTTCTGTCACTAAACATAGTACTGGATCTTCAGAGCTGTTGACATCCTTAATGCTCACCTATGATCATAAATGTGCACTATTCAATCTGCTTGCTCTATATCTGCATTTCTGATACAGTAAACAAAGTATTAAATTTAAATTGTCATTGACTTCAGAAATGCTCTCGAGGAAGACGAGTTAATATTTCTAAAACAGTTGTGAGCTGTCGAAGTGATTCTTCACATTTTTACAAGTGCCTTTTCAGCTGAAGCCTGTGGTACAATTTTCCACAGAATCACACTCTAAAACAGGAGTGGGCAGACTTTTCCAGGGTATGGGCTACTTCTAATTTTTTTCAAGTTGTTGCGGTCCACCCAGTGGCATAGGTGTGGTGAGCTAAAAAAAGGTCTACAATATTTATTATAACTTAATAATAAAACGGAATATGTACTTACCTACCTAACTCTACATAAAAAAGCTTAATCTTTTAAAACCGCGTTTAAAGCAAAACGCAAGATACAAACGTAATAATAATAGCCACAAATATAATACTTTCAAATGATGCATTTCTCATCAAGCACTTCAAAATACATTACAAAATAAATCATTTTCATCTAAAGTTAGTTCTCAAAGTAATAGTTAGTAGAAGACTTATTCTACATACTGTCCGAAAATCTTAAGTATCTCAGTATACAATTACAAACTGCTAATCTCTCACTGGATTCTAAGTGGTCGTCTGTGAGACAGGACGGATATGTTGTCTTAATTACATTCACTGCTTAAAATCCAGATTCACACAGGTAGATATAGTCAAAAAACGATGTAAATGAAATGCAACTTTTCCTTTAAAAAAATTAGGATACTTTACTTTGTCCGTTAGATTTCAAACGTTTTCCTCAGTTTCTGAACTATGTGGTTTAAAATTGTCATTTTGAAGGACAGAAACTTAGTTTTACTCCAGAGAAAACGATAATATTTAATTTATATTTTCAGTTATCTCTTCCACATCAACATTGCCAAATGGGTTGTAATATCTACTTTTTAAGTTTTCAGTGTGAGAGCTGAAGTAAGTACAGGAACCAGACAGGAGAAAAGCTTAAAAGAACCCTTTATGAGACTCTAAAAATTCACATTGCGTCGACTTGATGCTAACAGAATAGGCCTTGCTTGGGAGGCAACTTAACTAATAAGAATTAAATTTCAAATTCAAACATATTAAGATAACAGTATAAGTTTCCCTAGGACGCAGAAAATCCTGTTACCTAACACCGCGAAAAGGTCTCGCGGCAACAAAGTAATAGCAGTTACGCCATTTTAACCAGCAATAAATACAGAATCAGCAGCTCACGCTACAAAGATACAGTGCTTGCCCACTCTTTCTAGCTTTCCCTTCTACAGCTCAGTATTTAAAGCTTTTCTCCTAATGGTACAATTTGCATTCTTTCAGGCACGCTACCAAATTTACATATTCTGGCACCGACAATTAGGGGAATGAAGGCTTATAAGAAAGGAAGCATAAACTTAAACTTAACTGGTAAGTGAAAATAAAAGTCTAGTAAATTCTTGAAAACATCTCTCAAATTTGGAGTGAAATTTTATTATTTCATCATAATATTTCTCTTTGTTTGATGTACCTCCGTTTTTAACGAACATACGTGAACTGATGAATCTTTAACCGACGTATGTACTTAAGCGTACGCTTCCAGTGAAGGTACATGTGTCATCTACACATTCACTGAATCATTTGCTTAAGTAAATACATTTGCATCAATTGTGAAAAGCTGAGTCTCCATTCTAGCAGCCGTCAGTGTTCCATACATATGTTTCTTAAGTATGTGTGTCTTAGGTCTTAGTAAGGGCGGTCACCCCAAAATGTCTTGGTGGTCCACCAATAACAATCGACTTAATGCCGACCCCTGTTCTAAAACATCCACAAAGGTGTCTGCAGCTTTTCTTAGCAATGTAGTCAGGTTTAATCTTCTGGAGACAAAATCCTATCAAATCATTTGTGATATCATTCCACATTGTGTTTTGTATATAACTTTAAACGAGTTTTCATTATATGGCAAAAACTAAATAATGGAACAGGGAAAATAAGCTGGAACATTATTCATAGAATGATAGTACGAATAAGTTCGAGAATTTGCTTTTTCAATAACTTTATCCTTTTATTCCTAGTTTTCATTAACTGTGGGAATTTTCTCATTCAAAGCGACATAAACAAAAGCACTTTTTTATTAACAGAGGTTCTACCTTTATCCCCTGGCATGGCTAGTTCTTTCTCATATTTTTTCTCTACAGCCCCACTTTAACATCTACATCTGCAATTTTCCTTCTACAGTGGTGATGCATTCTTTTATGTTCCGAAGAGTAGATGCTGTCACGGTGGCATTCAGTTCCATGGTTTTTCATCTTAGAAGAAACCAATGTCTTTTCTACTAGAAATGGGGCTGTTTTTCCATCTTTTTTTTAGTATTGGAAATTTATGTAAATCCACACTAAAGACTTTTAAAGATCTCTTAAAATACTGAAGTCAGATGAAATGGAAAACTGGAAGCTTTAATACCAGTTGCAGCTATAGCAAATTTATTTTTCAGGTGATAGAAAGTAGGTGAAAATAGTTCAAGGAGGATTAAGAGATAAAGTTGAATTCTTCCTTAACAAACAAAAGATAGAAATTTTTTGTTAAGGAAGAATTCAACTTTATTTAGAAAGATTAGGAAATAGAAATTTTTTGTTTGTTAAAAATTTGCAATTTTTTAAGAGAAAAGAATTGCAAATTATAACATCATTCGTTGAGTAAAAGTTAAAAATCGCTGAATACTTGAGCTCAACTGCACACCAGTCAAAGCAGATTAAATATCAACTAACTCATAGCCTTCTATTTGTACCACAGCCAAAGGGGGAAAGGCGAGCATAGAACATTCTAAAAAAATCCAGCCTAGAATCAGTACGTTTCCTGTTAACTTACAAAATATCACCAGATTAGCAACAGATTACCAAATATCATCTGCTTGGTAATCAAAAGTCCTAGCTAAGCCGTACAGACATCAATGCTACATCTCTCTGGTTCCCCATATACAGGATATCTCAAAATGTCGTTTACAAATTTTAGTCTGATCTGTCAGAGCACGATGAACAAGTATTACACTGTTACTTTACAAGTTTACACCCAAACTGTCGCCAACCACTGCTAGAGGGCGATGTTTGTAAGCATACTGGAGAGTGGAAAGTAGGATTTTCCAGGTGAGGATGTTGGAGGAGAAGGATGCATCGGTTCAGTAATGAGGAACTGGCTGACGCATTATGTTCATGGAGCCGTGGATGGGAATGAACAGTACATTAGATACATGCCTGAGAGCTCTTCCCAAACACATGTCCACCAAGTTATCCATTGTATAGACAGTTACACTGCAGATTAAGTGAAGCTAGAGTAAGCAGCCACGTTGGCCAGCAACGTCCTACAGCTACACCTGCCATATAGGAAGCTGAGCTACAAGAAACTGAGAGGCCCCCTGCAACAATCTCCTCCCCTCACTCCATCCCCTTGGATCCTTCTTGTGGGGATACATAAACTCCCTTGTATACAAAACACCTGTAACATCCGACATCAATCTTGCTGCTAGAATCATGGAAATAGCAGCATGTGTTCATGACACACAATGCCAATTTGAATGAGTCTGTAAATTTATGCATTAATGCTGTGAAATATGTGTTGTGGTAGATGGATGGAAATTTCCTGTAACTATGATTGTTTCCTTCATACGTATCATTAAATTTTTTAAAAAAGAATAAAGTCATGTCAATGCCGCTACTGACTCCCTTTCTCTGCATGTTGATCATGTTGCTATAGTACTATACAGTTCGAATTCTGAACACAACTTATGGTCTGATGGACCAGCATGCATATGCCCTTTTGGAACACCAAGTACTATTACACAATTTCAGGGTCTATTTATTGAAAATTAGACAGACATAAAGGAAAATAATAAAGTCAGCTACAATAAGTACAACAAAGTGCAGAGTGATTAGGTTCATTTCATTGCAGGAAACATGAAAAATGTGCAATGCCCTTGCTTGGATTTGAATTCTAGACATCCCAATGCCAACCTAACATGCTTCTAATTACACAAAAAAAATGCAGCAAAGAGGGAGAAAATAACCTTACATCCCCCCATTTAAAGGGTGACTGGGGAGGAGGGGACCTAACTGAAAAATATTGGCGGTGATGAATTATTGCCCATCACATTTTAGCTCCAGTGCCACTAAAGAGTCTTAGAATTTTTTGGAACACAAAACGTGATAAATATGCGAAGAATTCACCAAGATTCACACTCCAAACCTGGAAATATTAGCTGAACATGCTTCCAATTATAATCACAAAGGCACATGGTAAACAGGGAGAAAATACCTTACTAAGTGGCCAGGAAATGAAAGTTTGCATAAAATATAAAACAAACAAAACATAAATTAACCACAAAAGTAAGTTAAAATAATAAATAAAATACAATTACAGAGTAATACTAAATATATAAAATGATGAATAATACAAAATAAAACACAAAGAAATAAACACAAATATTTACAACAATATGAACAATTGTGAAACACTTTTTAAATGATGATGATTAAAATTACGAGTAGGCTTACTTGTAAAAGGAAAATGATTTAAGTTTTTGTTTTTTAATAAAATTAAGAAAAGTGCACTGACTCTGGAAATATATCTCGCATCAGAACTTGTCCTACACTCCAAGCCATATAAAAATCTTTTTTGATTCGACAGATTTGGCCTTAAATTTTGAGTAAATACATATATTTTAAGAATTTCTGTTCAAAACATGTTTCAAATAGTTGTCCATATGGCTTTGTTAGATTGACAAACACAAAATGATATAAGAAATTTTCTTAGAAATTAGTTTTGTTTAAAAGTATAAATGAAGAACTCCCAGAAGTAAGATACACAGAAGAAGAACCTTTCTTTGACTATCGACGTACATGAAAAAGAGCTTCCAGCATTGTAAAATGCTAAATGTTGACCCCCCACCCCTCCATCATAAAATACTGTATCTAAATAGGCAACATAGATTGCTGGAATACAACTTTTCTCCCAAAACTGTGTACACAAACCTGCTGTTCAAACTAATTCTGGAAGGAATGTGTTTATCAGAAAAGTTCCTGATTCCATTTTCCATCCATAATTTTACATAAATTTAATAAATCATTTTAAAATTATGAAATTTCTTACCAAAGAATATTTTAAAATTTAAATTAAATAACAAGAGTTTGGTTTATTTTAAAATAATTACCCATTAACAGCAAGTAACATACAAGTAATATACAGCAAGTACTACAATATTATATGCTTTCCGTGCAGCCGGAAAATTGATATAAACAGGTTCTATTTATGTATTAGTTTAGTGAGATGCCTGTGCTTGCGCATGTGTGCACACATGCATAATTTTTTTAAGTTAAAACCATATATTTTGTTTTTCCCAAAGACATACTGGTATTCAACTAACAACAAAAGAAGCCTAGTTGCCATTTGGGATTTTGAAATCCAACAGAACTCAAACCTCACAATATATATACATAAGCTTCCTCAGAGAATTGTAAAATGCTCTCAAACAGGAACTTAATCATTCAAATTATTCTCATTAACAGTTGCACAGTACTTAGTAGGATTAATGAAAAATTTCGATGTCAAACACGAAGAAATAATACAGAATACTAGGTCAAATCATCTTTGCAATGCACGACTGCCCGACTCCATGTTTTTTATCAACACGATTTCTTACCATCATGTCGAAAGTACTCCTACGTACTGGTCAACTGCTAAGGACGGATGACAGTAGTAGCGATAGCAACCACAAAATCAAAGGCAAAAAATGTGGAAATCAGTATAAGTGGGAGATACAGTAAGACTTGCTGTGATATGCTTCTTCTGTGTTGATATACAAATTTTGATTACCGATGTTGTTTGTCATGTGCTGTGCTGATAAAAAAGAGATAAAGTATTTGATGTGTATTAACCTTTATTGTTCAAAAGCAAAATTTAACAGGACAGAATCAACTGATGAACCTGCAATTTTTGGTATGTTTTCATGACACCACTTAGATGATTTTATGCATGGCTGCATAATTGGCAACACTGAAGAAGGAGAAAAAATAACAGATGTTGCTAAGGAGTTTGACGTTGGCCGCAAGTGTTGTTTCAAGGCTTTGGAAATCATTTCAAATAAATGGAATGTATAGCAAACATAATTTGCAAAGTCATTTACGATGCGACACCTGCAGAAGATAGGCACATACAGCTATCGACAAAAAGGAACCAGCACAGCTATTGAGGTAGCAAATCAGTTACTTGCCGCTACTGGCAAGTGAATCTTCCAAAAAACTGTAAGCCAGACGTTTGCATCAAGGAGTTCTACACACCTGCCATCCTGTTGTGTGTGTTCCACTGCCCAGACAGCAACGCACCACTCATGTGCAATGGTACTTCGAGCGTTGTAATTGGACTCAACAGAACTAGGTTTGTGCACTATTCTTAAATGTGAGTAGGTTGAATCTGTTAACCGTATTATAAATGCCAACTGATGGCATGAGAGTAGTACTGCTTATTGTTTAGAAAATATCAAGGACAAGACCAGTATCTGAAATGCAGTATCATGGTATGGGCAGGCACTCTGATCAATGGCCACACGCCTCTACATGTGGTTGCAAATGGGACTGACTGGCCAATGATACATTAATGAAGTTCTGCCTCATGTTTGCATGTTCCATGGTGCTGTCAGTGATCAATTTGTTTTTATGGATAACAATGCAACATGTCATCGAAAAGCTGCCGTCCAGAAGTGTCTATAGAGTGAGGTTATTCAATGCCTCATACGGCCAGCACACTATCCAGATCTGAACCTCATTGAAAATGTTTGGGATGCTTTGGGAAGGAGTCTTGCTACTCAACAATACCTTCCAATAAACAAGGACACCCTCATCCATGCTCGACACAGGAATGGGATAAATTACCCTAACTGCTATTGAATATTGTTGTGCAAAGTATGACACAATGTGTGGAATCTTATATCACCCTCCATAGTGACAATATACGAACTGACAACTTAAGGCCAGAATGCCTGCAGACATTAACTGTATTTTTTTTTTCACTTTCATGTATCCAGCACAATATGACCATTTTACCCCTTGAACACTTTTCAAAGTCTTCTAGATTTCAGAGCACAATAAATTACCTTTATCGCTATAAGTTAGTATTCTGGCATTATTTTATTTCATTTGGCATCTAAACACTTACTTTTTAATGCACTATATAGCTGTTTATGATTCATTCTTAGCAATCGGCTACCAATGTATTAATATTCTAGTGCATGGAATAATTCTAGTGCATGCATTATAATATGTATATTCTAGTGCATGGACTCTAATACCAGTGACAGGAATAAATTAATAACTTATCTAAAACTATGTTAGTTTATAAATTATTCCTTTATAGAAAAAATAATGCTCGAAAAAGATAACATAAATGGCTAACAACACCTAATTTAAAACTAATTTTAGCGACTTCATTTTTAATGATTGTTTTCTATAAAGCTTGCCTTTGTTTCTGTTTATTGGTCAGTCTAACTCTTCTCTAGGCTTGTGTATCCCATTTTAAATGTGTGTTTCCAGTAAGTGTTAGTATGAAAAGCTTTAAGTAACAAATGTTTTAAATATTACAGTAATAAAAACATTAGCTATCTCCGTTAATAAAACAACAAAATAAGCCCAGTAATAATTTTATGGAAAAATCTGTCAAGAAATAGTTGTCTGTCAGGCTAATCAGTTGTCAAACAATTGTGATGTCCAGAAACGATGGTATGGAACAAACAAGTTACAAACTAGTGACTTTCCAGGAACTACATCCCAGGAGGGTACATTCCATTTTGAATATCAAATTAAAATCATAACCCAGCCTCATTTTTAGGGGACTTATAACATATATAAATTTAATTTACTACATGTATATGAATATATGGGGAAAATATAATTAATCTAAATAAAAGAGGACTAAGTACATAAAATGAAATTCTTAATGGAAACATAAAATACTACAGGCAGATGAACGGATCGTTGAGAGGAGAGCTTAAATAGATATTTTCTCAGCAAGGAAAATATTTGTAGTAGTAACAGCATAAGAAGAAACAGCAATAATAAATAACTAACCTTTTGAGCTATCCTTTCTGTATTTTCAAGCAGAAATGCAGCAGCATACCAGTTTCCAGGAAGTGGATTAGATATATTGACAGTCAAAGGTACCATATCAGACATCAAAGTAACGTTATGAAGATGCATTCGACGAACAGAAAAAAAATCTGGGTATGACGCATTCTGCAGTGTCATAACTGGAAAACTCCCATACTGCAAGTAGCTGGAAAAAAAAGGGGGGGGGGAGAATATTAAATACTAAAATTTTCCTGATAGTTTTCAACATTATATTGTTAATAATAAATAACATTTTACCTTGAAACACCAATAAAATTTCTCACTACAGCACTAAAACAATCTTATTAAATAAAAATTGAAAAAAAATAATAATAATAACAATAGGGTTTGAGCTGTTTGTAATCTACAGTATTAGAAACTACTACACTCATTTTGCATGGTGTAAAAACACACTAAAGATAACCAGAAAACTTTTATAATGAGGAAGAACAAAAATAACATTAATTTCTAAAGCTTCATAATTTTTTTATAAAATTCATCTGTTTTCAGAATCTATTTCCAAATATCAGATCAGACTTGTTTACAGCTGGGGCATTACATTTGAGTTTCCTACTGAATGCTTATTTAATTTATATCTTTCCTATATGCCTCACTTCACTACAAAGTTTGCTGATCCCAGAATTAATGTAGATCTGAATGACAAGCAGCTTTATTACAGAATTGCACATAGCTGTATGTGATTTCTTTCTTTCATCTCATTTGCTAGTTTGAGAGCATTTTTTCATTGATCCTCAATGTCATTGGCCAATTAAGCATTATTTTACTAAATAAGTAATGGTCCATTGGGATACAGTA
>KK113503.1:134767-174653 GCA_000611955.2 Stegodyphus mimosarum
ATGCTGCCTGCCATGGCATTTCTCTCTTTTGGCAAAGCACCACTATTCCGAGTCGGACTTAAAAGTGCAAAAATAGGTTTCATTTGCTAAGTTCGAAGTTTGAATCAGGATCTTAGGGGAATCTTGCCTCTATTAGAATACACTAGATTGCTGTAAAATTGGAACAGGTGAAAGAAGCCTGTGTCTTCCAGCAGATCCAGGTGACTGATACCTTTTTCGTTTGCAGTTAGAACAGACTAAGGAAGCTTGTGTTCAGCCAAATCCAGGCGAGTGTTTCCTTTTTATGATATATAACTTTAAGCCTCACAAGCAGTGATGTGGAATTAATTTAATGTTGACGTATATTTGTGTCTGTGCGAAAAGTTTAGCAATTCTAGTGTTAACTCACCTATGAAATCAACATAATACTTAAGTAACTTGCAAGATAGCTAGTTAAGATTAGTTTAGCTCCAGATAGGCATTACCTGTACATCATAATTTGCTATTAATTCCAACTTACAGATATAAGCAAGTCTAGTTTCATATTCTGAATTGTTCTTGAATTGAACTTCTATTCAATTGTTCTTCATCACAGCATAGAACCACGATTAGATATTTTTGCACTGGGGATAAAGAGGTGAAAGCCATGGACCTTATAAGGTCCATGGTAAAAGCATGCCTCTACATACAATTCAGTAAACTATACCAGTACACTTTTATATTCAATAAAGGTAGCTAACTGTTTTAAATTGTATAACCGTAACTCTTATATTATTTTTAATTGTAGCTTTATTTACTGACAAACATAATACAGAAAACGAATTATAATTATTAAATAAAAATATTAAACATTCCTTTTTAAGAACTAGAAAATGACTTTGAAATTATACAAATAGTAATACAATTAAATAAAAAAAAATCACTGCTCTAATTTTTCTCATTTTTAACAAAGCAAAATGGTCAATATTTTTTTCAGAAGCTTCTTAAATTTATATTACATGGAGAAAATAGACATGTTTGAAAGTTTTTCTACCGCACGGCATGATTTTGCATAACTTTTGTATTAGTTTAAATTTTCTGAAGATTCTTTCACCCTGGAAATACTGACTGGCAACATTAGAAATATGCTTAATAAAATTTCCATGTTCAGATATGAATGAACTAAACTTGCATTAATAAGTTATATTTTAAAAGACATAATCTTCTTTGGTCTTCAGAATTATTCTAATAGCAGATTTTTGGAGCATTTATAGAATTTGGATTTTAAGCAGTAAGCTGTTTCTTTTAATGTGCCTGAATTCAATGAAATTAATTTTCCAAAGGCAGAAACTGGAAGATAACTCGTTTCATTTTCCCATTCTTACTTAATCTTGGTGGTGAGTTTAAAAGATCTTACGTCTTTCATTTTTACAATATAAAAAGTAATTTTCCCCCCTGAAAGACTAGTTCTTTCAACATTCAATACTTGACAACCTGATTTCTAACTATGTTTTACACTTCTTTTCAAATTCTATTGATATATTTATCTTTAAAGATTAATTTTCACATTTCTCATCCGAAAAGAAAGAGCTACTCCTTCTGTTATATTTGTTCATCTAATTCAATATGGCAATG
Organism: Stegodyphus mimosarum; assembly: GCA_000611955.2. Classification (NCBI taxonomy): domain Eukaryota; kingdom Metazoa; phylum Arthropoda; class Arachnida; order Araneae; family Eresidae; genus Stegodyphus; species Stegodyphus mimosarum. Next base: position 136,361 of record KK113503.1, read on the forward strand.
CATACCAAGGCATCTACATAAAGGATGGGATGGCTTCGAAGACTCTAATGAGAGCTGGCTCACATTTATGTTACACACGCAGAGAAGCAGTTTTGGGTCTTTCGCCATCATGTTTGAAGGTTTGTAATTCTACTGTTTCTAAATGACCATAGTGGCCAAGGAATTCATTAATATAAATCTTTTTGAATAGAGACAAGAATTGTTGCTCTGCATCTCGGGTGACAGAAATGTGACATTTTCAAAGAAGATTTACATTATCTAATGGATTTATTTATAACTGCAAACTATTTCAGCCTTTCGTCGCACATTCAATTTCTGAAATCTGTGTGATTATGATACTGCGATTTAAGCCCTGTCTTTGCTGCAAGAAGCCTTTGACTGCCATAAAAATGCATAGAAGCCTATGAATGGATCTACTACCCAGGTTAAGATACTTTTAAGCCCCTTTCACACCAACGCGGTCAAGTGTTCGGGCGGAAAGCGTTGAACAATCAAAAGCGAGCCCAGCGGCGGCATTTTCCCGACGAACAGAGAATGCCTGAGTTGACTTAACTTAAACTTTTCGACGCTTCACGTGTCAGTTTCAAGCATCTCATTTCAAACGTCCAGTTTATACCATAGTTTTTAAATGTTTGCACTTTCAAAAATTCTTCTTGATGGGGGGGGGGAAAGTCAAATGGACTAATCTTAATAAAAATGTCAGATAATAATAAAAAAGTGGACATGCTAATAAAATAAATAGCTTTATAAATTACAGTGGTACCTCGATATACAAGTGCCCTAACATACGAGTGTTTTGAGACATGAGCTGCCGAGCGAGCGATATTTTGCTTTGAGATGAGAGCAAGATTTGAGATATGAGGAATCACACATTGCACCTCTGCACACGACCCCAACATGCGCACGCATGTTGGCGTCGTGTGCAGCGTCTAAAAGTTTCTCCCACTTCAGACTAAGTTTTTCAGACTTCAGTTTGTGCGCTTGTTTCCCTCGTTTTCGAAGCATTTTTGATAAGTTGGGTTCGCGTTTTTTGCTTTTTGTACATTTACAAAACATTTTCACATTTTTTTTTATAACCATGGGTCCGAAGAAGATGATGTCTATTGAATTAAAGCACAAAATCATAGAAAAACATGAGCAAGGTGTGCGAATAATTGACTTGGCGAGGATATACGGGCGTAGGACATCAATGATATGTACTGTGCTTAAACAGGAGTTGATAAAGGGTGTAACGCGAGCTAAGGGCGTTACAATAATTTCTAAGCTCCGGACCTTACTCCATGAAAAGATGGAGAAACTACTGATGGTGTGGGCGACAGAGAAGCAGCTTCAAGGAGGAATCTTAACACAAAGCATCATATGTGAGAAGGCACGAGCGATTTACGGTGATTTGCTGAAGCAGATCCCCCACATTTCCACAAACGAGGAATCGGAAGATTCGTTTAAAGCCAGTCGGGGCTGGTTTGACAACTTTACAAAAAGGACCGGTATTCACTCCGTCGTCAGGCATGGTGAAGCAGCAAGTTCGGATGTGAAGGCAGCTGAAATTTACATCAAAACGTTTTCCGAACTGATAGAAGACAAAGGATACATTCCCCAGCAAGTCTTCAACTATGACCAGACAGGGCTTTTCTGGAAAAGGATGCCAAACTTACATAACGGCAGACGAGAAGACGATGCCAGGTCACAAACCCATGAAGGATAGATTAACTCTAGCATTCTGCGCCAATGCGAGTGGCGACTGCAAAATCAAGCCTCTGCTAGTACACCATTCGGAAAATCCCAGAGCCTTTAAGTCACATAAAATTTTAAAAGAAAAACTGCCAGTTATGTGGAGGGCAAATCCGAAGGCTTGGGTCACCAGGAAATTCTGTGTGGAGTGGATAAACCTGGTGTTTGGCCCTTCTGTTAAAAACTATCTACAGGAAAACAACTTACCCATGCAAGTCCTTCTCGTTCTCGACAGTGCCCCTGCTCACCCACCAAATCTCGAAGATGATTTACTCGAAGAGTTCAAGTTTATAAAGGTTCTCTACTTACCATCCAACACCACTCCTATCCTGCAGCCCATGGATCAGCAGGTGATTTCTAATTTTAAGAAGTTGTACACCAAGTACATTTTTCGGCGCTGCTTTGAGGTGACGGAGAACACAAACCTTACCCTTCGAGAGTTCTGAAAGGACCACTTTAACATCGTGATATATGCCTAAGAATTATTGAGCAGGCCTGGCTGGGTGTTACAACGAGGACCTTAACCTCTGCATGGAAGAAGCTGTGGCCAGAGGCTGTAGCTGAAAGGGCTTTCGAAGGATTGGAACCCGAAGTGTCAGTGGTAGAGAAGATTGTTTCTCTGGGAAAATCCATGGGTCTGGAGGTGGATGAGAGAAATGTGAATGAACTTGTCGAGGAACAGTCTAAAGAGCTGACAACCGAGGAGTTACACGATCTACATTCGCAGCAGAATACGGTGGTTCAACGAAAAATTAGTTTTGAAGAGGAGCCAGAGATGGAGGAGGTTATCCATACAAGAGATATAAAGGAGATCTTGGGAATGTGAGAGAAAGTTGTAGAGTTCGTGGATAAAAATCACCCCGAAAAAGTTGCAACTGGTCATGCATCGGAGTTGTTCAACAAAACTTGCCTAACTCATTTCCGCAATATCCTGAAAGGGAAGAAGATACAAACATCATTGGACAGTTTTTTTAAACGATCTGCAGGTGAAATTGAGCAAAGCGTGACAAAAAAAGCGAAGACCAGTGACGAAAATTAAGCGCTTTTGTAAGCACTTCATTTTTTCTTTTATTATGTTTTTATAGATTATGTAGTTGCTATTTATAAATAAATGTTTCATCTTGTAAATACACTCATTGAAACAAAATTTATATTAAAATATAAAATATTTCTTAACAAAAACAACTGAGGTGGTGTTTTGGGAGCTGCAACGGATTAATGACATTTCAATTAATTTCAATGGGACAAATTGCTTTGAGATACGAGCAATTTGACATATGAGCAAGGTTACCGAAAGCAGTTGCAAGCGTATTTCGATGTACCACTGTATTTAAAGGAAAATTCTTAAGTTTATTAGCAGTAATAAACGTTAATAACCAACCATAAATTATATATGATTGATAATTTTTGCAAAATAATGTAATGCAATAGATTGTTGCGAGAAAATAGTGATTGATTTCGAAGTTCCAGATTTTGAATTTTTCTTAAAATATATCTACATCAATTTAAGGTTGCTCCTGTTGGCTTCTTGAGTTAAAGATTTTGGATTCAAGTGCCACCAGGAGTGGTGTTGTAATGCAGCTGGTATTTTAAAACAAATATTTGCAGAAAATATTATCACTAGTTTCAGAGTAGCCCAGATGCTTCTTCAGTTTCCTGAACGTGAAATGTGAAAACCAGGCTTATCCACAAGGTACCTTAGCGCGGAGGTAACACGCTCAAGTAGAAAATTCAGTGGGTACTAGGGACCTGTATTTAGGGTTCGAGCCTTGCTTTTTCCTACCTTTGATGGTATGAATACAACATTTTTTTTTAAATATCTACCGGGACTTTTTCTTTTTTTCGGGGGGGGGGGGGGGCACAAGAAACTTTCTGATTCTCTTTCGGCTGACATGAGACTAGCAAAAGCGATACTGGTAATAGTATAAAGTTGCTGTTTCATCTAATAGAAAATTTAGTGAGTTCTGAATTTTAAACGACCGGTGACGAGTAAACTATTTGTTTAAAAAACTGTTATTTATACAGAAAAGAAACTCGCTAGTATGTAGCTGATTTTGTGGAATACTGCTATGCATTTTAATGGCTTCAATGTTTGTTTTTCTTAACATGCATGACCACCTTTCGAACAATTTATATATGAATTTAACCAAAGGTTTAATCTTGATGATAATTTTTCATTAATTTAAAGAACTTTTGCACGAGCATTGGCAAATTTGTTAATTGTGGCATTAAATTTTTAATGCAGAAAAAGAAATATTATATAAAATGAAGTTAGTTCAATGAATTTTAGATAAAAGTGACTTTATAAAATAAATCTTTAGATAGTGGCTGTTCATTAATACATGAATGACTAATTGAAGTAATTACTGCTACATTTAAGGTAAAAAATATGTACATAAGGCAGAAATTAAAACATTTTTTTTAAAAATTGCTGTTTATTAAAAATAGCTGCTTTTTTTAAGTATGATATTTAATTTAGTAATGCTGTAAATCCTACATACATTTAAACAAAATATACTTTTTTACTGCATTATTTCAACCAATTAAGAGAAGTTCATTTACAGAAGCATTTTAAGGGAAGTTCATATATCATGCAAAAACATTTGTGGTATTCTACCCCATGAAAAATTTACTCTTCAAATAGAATAATGAAATTAGGATTTTTTAATTATCATTCAACAAAATACATAAATAAATTAAATTAGATATATACAGCGTTACATATATACAACGATCCTTTTCTAGAATATCATATTCCTATCTTCCAAACGATTCTTTTCTTCGATATTCTGACAAAAATTAGTGTTCTGCTTTTGAATAAACGAGGCAAGATATTCGTCGAACTGATGAGGTGTCATGCGAAAGTAATTAAAAGAAATTTCGTTTCGTTCAAGCGCATTTCTTTAATTAAATTATTTGCATCTCCTTGCTGCAGTCATCTCTCACATATTAATATAAACCACTGCACTCTGCTTCTCTTATACAAAGTAAAATAAGTTTTAATCGAGCAGAAATTAAATCCATTTTAATTAAAAAATATAATCGTAAAAAGTCAATACCACACAAAATTTTCATGTTTTCCCCCAAGTTTCCGATACGAAGAGCCATCTAGTGCGAGCATATGACAACTTTTAAAGCAAAAGTTGCCGCGCTGGTGTGAGCTGACGTACGCGGAAAATTTTTTTTTCCGCGTTGCCGCTTTTCGTCCCAACGGACCAGTGTGAACGCAGCAGCTTTAACTGTGGCTCAGCTACTTGCGATCTTTTGAGATCTTAAATGAGACTTGTTTTGAATAAATATAGTTTAATTTTTCAATACAAGTGGAATTTATAGCGTTGAAAATAAAACAGAAATGATGCAGTACCACGTTTCTTTATTAACCGGTAATTTAATTTCTGATATTATGTATGTAAAAATTTGATAGATTTCAAACTGTTCACTGCTGGCTTATCGTCGCAGCAACAAAAACGTAAAATTACAAATAATTCAATTTCTGGTAATTACTATTTCGGTTATGTTACTTTTTGAACAGGTAATGGTCGTCGGAATACACTAATACGAAATTAATCTAAAACTCAGTGCTAATATTTTTATTTAATTACTCTCCCTAACATTTTTTCTCTGAAGTTAATTTTACTTCAGGCAGTATCTGCTTACATTCCTGTGTGATCCCACTGTTCACAACAGTTGTGATTCACCTGGAAGAAGTGCCATTCGCTGTAGGATACTACGTTTATTCAGTCCTTGAATAGCGTGAGTAATTGCTGAAGAAAGATGTTGCTAGATTTATTAGCAATAGATTATGTATGTCCAGAATAATGGTAACGCTTCAAGAGATGCTTTTGAGAATTTTCAATGATGTAATGATATTCACGAACTTCGTTATCTATGTCCAAAATTATCAGGACAGTTCCAGAGATAGTTTCAAGAATATTCAAAAATTCGCCTGAACTTCATTATGTATGTCCAAAATTGTCGGGACGATTCGAGAGAGAGTTTCGAGAATTTTCAGTGATGCGCACTGCACAGATTACTAAAAAATTCATACTGGTAAGTGAGCCCCCAGTTCGTTTTAAGCCCTACCGTTACGATCGAGTAAAAGAAGATATTCTCGAGCAACACATTAAGAAAATGCTCGAGAACAAGCTAATTATGCCAAGTACTAGCCCCTATGCTAATCTTGTAGTTTTATGCAGAAAGAAGAATGGACTGCAACCCGCAAATCCGAACGCATGGAGATTCCCTATTGATTACCGAAAATTAAATAGCATAACGAAATATCCCACATATCCCCTCCCGATAACAGATGAAATTATAAGACAAATTCGGTCAACTAAATATATGACAACCTTAGACCTGACGACAGGCTATTTTCAAATTGCAGTGAAACCCAAGGATGTCGAAAAGACAGCGGTTATCACAAAGTCAGGCGTGTATGGCTTTTTGAGAATGCCGTTTGGCTTAAGCGGAGTTCCGGCTACATTTCAAAAAGTTATGCATATTGTTTTAAGACCAGTTTTGGGAAAAAGTACTGTCATTTATCTCGATGATGTCACTGTAACAAGCGAAACCCTAGAAGAACACATTAAACACTTAGAGGAAGTGTTTTTTTTATTACATGAAGCGGGCCTTGAAGTTAATCCTAAAAAGTGCAAATTTGCCGCCAAAGAAATGAGGTACCTCGGCTATAAATTCTCGAAAAACGGTATAGAAAATGACAAGTCGAAAATTTTAGCGATCAAAAGTTATCCAGTGCGAAATACGGCTAAGAAGTTATCGTCCTTCTTGGGGATGTGTTCCTATTATAGAGTATTCATTAAAGATTTTGCTAAAACAGTTGAACCTTTGTTGGTGCTTAAACAAAAAAAGACTACGTTCACATGGACAGCGGAGGCGAACACGGCGTTTGAAGAATTGAAACACGCCTTAATTAACGTCCCTGTTCTTAAATTCCCGGAAGGGGATCAAAATTTACAGATTGCAGCAGACGCATCAGACTTCGCGCAGTTCTTTCTCAAAATGGGCAACCGATAGCTTTTTTTTAGCAAGACGCTTAATCAAACTCAGCGAAATTATACTGCAACTAAGCGGGAAACTCTGGCAGTCCTACTATCGGAGCAAAAATTTCGGGTGTTCTTTGGGAGTGCCCCAATAACTGTGTATTAAGATCAGGCGGCAGTTGGTCGCTGATACTCCCGAAAAAGCTTTCACCTCGGCTCACATGCTGGACACTAAAACTGCAAGAGTTTAACTTAATTATACACTGGTGTGCAAAACTTAAGCAACAATGTAAAAATTTAGCAGATAGCCAAGAAATTGCAGAAAAGGAGGTCTGGAGATCAGTACAATGAACACGTATGTCAGTAGAAACGTCATGCGTATGCAAATATCAGGAACGATACGTCAGAAGCGACGTGAGCGTACACAAAACGCGTGATGTCGGCGCGCGCAGCTCAACAGTAGAATAAAAGGAACGGAGACGCAATTCAACATATTCGCTGCAAGTGCCAGTGAGTCAGTTCGTAAAATATGGCTAGAAGAAATCACCTGGACGACTTCACACGTGGAAGAATGATCGGAAAGCTGGAGGAGGGACGTACTGTCACCAGTGTAGCTGCAGAGTTCGGAATCAACAAAAGTGTCGTTTCGCGCGCTTGGAAAGCGTTCCAAACCACAGGTACAGCTGTTAGAAAGGTTGGTGATGGCCGCCCGAGGGCGACAACTGCAGAGGATGACCGATATATCGTCCTGCAGACGAAAAGAGGCCGACAGCAGTCTGCAAGCGCCATTGCTCAGCAACTCTGTCCAGCAACGGGGCGACAAGTGTCGCGGTTTACTGTGGCCAGACGCCTTCACAACGGGGACCTATTCACCCGCCGTCCTGAACGCTGCCTTCCGTTGAAAGTTGGCCATTGACGCCACCGTTTACAGTGGTGCAGAGAGCACAAAAACTGGATAACTGATCAATGGAGTCGTGTCCTCTTTACGGATGACAGTCGGTTCAGTACCAGAAGCGATTCTCAACGCGTTTTGATTTGGAGAGAGGTCGAGACCCGGTTTTATCCCAGTAACATTACAGAAAGACACCGTAACGGTGGTCCTGAAGTTCTTGTCTGGGGAGGCATTATGCTGAACGGGCGAACTGAGCTCCACGTTTTCGACAGAGGGTCTGTAACCGGGTGAAGATATCACTCGAATGGATTGGCCAGCGTACTCCCCAGATTTAAATCCCATCGAACATGTGTGGGATGCTTTGGGGAGAAGCAATGCAGCACGCTTACATCCTCCGGATAACACCCAACAACTCAAACAGATGATGATTGAGGAATGGGCACTCCTACCGCAAGAAATGTTGCACCAGCTGGTTCTGAGTATGCAGAGACGGTGAGAAGCAACCATTGCCGTGAGGGGAGGGTATATCCCATATTAAGGAACATCTGTTTGTTGTTCTTTCTCTTGGATAGACAATCATGAGTCACGATACTATGCGTTCAATAAAGCTTGTTTTTGTTTGATTCCATACCGTATGCATTGTATTCATTTTTCAGCTCCGATGCTTTCGTCATCCTTTACGTACATAATACTCTCCTTCATTTCTGCATTTCATGTCTCTCAGTTGATTTCTCGTGGAGTTATGGCAAAAAACCCTGCTGTTGCTTAAGTTTTGCACACCAGTGTAAAACACACGCCGGGGAAAGAAAATGTAGTTCCAGATGCCCTTTCGAGGATTAACATCGATGAAGACGGAAATACAATTAAATGCACGATGCTAACGGCGAAAATAATTGAATCCCGGGAAACAATAATCGCCGAGTTAAAAAAGGACCCAGAATTTAAAGATATTTATGCTTACCTGGAAGATCCCGAAAATTTTGAACATGTAGACTTAACGGCTATTCGCAATAGGGCGGCCCATTATGAAATTGTAGATAAATTGCTCTTTTACACGAAAACAACCAACGATAATCAAGAATTTCGGCCGGTAGTCGTAATGAGTCTACGCTTAAGTATTCTAGAGGAGCTTCATGACTCGAAATTAGGAGCCCATTTTGGGGTTAGGAAAACCCTGAAAAGGGTCCGCGAAGCGGTATATTTTCCGCAATCATACTGAGTTGTGACGGCGTATGTCAGGTCATGTCATTTGCGTCAATTAATTAACGACATTAATTACAACCTGGCCGGGTACTTAAATAGCATAAAAACCACTTTCCCAAATGAACTGGTTGACATTAATTTGCTTGGTCCCTAGCCTAGAACAAAGATTAATAAAAACAGATACTTGTTAACCATCGCGGATCATTTCTCAAAATGGGTAGAAATAATTCCCCTTAAACGGGCTTCAGCAAAAATAGTAGCAGATTCGTTTCTAAATAAATATATTTTAAAATACGGGGCCCCAGTAAAAGTAATATCAGATAATGGTAGGCAATTCGTAAGCAATTTATTTGAAAACCTGTGCAGAGGCCTTGGCATACGCCATCTAAAAATGATACCTTATAGACCGCAATCAAATATTGCAAAACGCGTAAATAAAAATATAGTTAAAATTAGTTGGAGATATGTTAAGAATTATCAGGACCGTTGAGACGGCTGCCTCAATGAATTAGGCTCTGCCTTATGAACAACAAAGCATAACACTACACACACATATATACACACACACAGACACACAAAAAAAAAAAAAAAAAAAAAAAAACCGCAGAATTCTTCCTACGAAGAAAAATTTTAATGCCTTCTGTGGATAAGCTATTTTTCATTTAACAAAGACAGGAAGAGTTTAAATTGAATGATATTCAGAAAATTATTAATGAGGCCATCAAAAATTCTGATGCGGCGAGGTCAAAACAAAAATTATATTACGATAGAAAGAGACGCGATACAGAATATATACCTTAGGCCAGAAAAAGGCTAAAATTAAAGCACTCTATGTCATCTGCACCCGAAAATAGGGTAGCTAAATTTGGGCCTAGGTTTGAAGGCCCATATAAAATACAGAAGATAAAATTTTCAACGGTTTGCTTAAAAGCAGAAAATGAACAACAATCTATCGCGAACATCGATCAACTTAAACCCTATTATAGTCGTACGGATTTTCTAATCTTAAAAGATTTATTGCAAGCTCCTGAAACAGCGCCAAGACTATTAATTTCACCGTCGCCAAGCAAGGATCCTTCAGCAACGAAAAGAAAGGCCGCTAACACTAAAGACGGCACGGTGAAATGAAGGCAACTTCAAGAAGATCCAAGCTCCGCCAGAACAAGAAGTACTAAACAGATAAAATTTCCCCTTCCAAAAAGGGCAGCGGAAAAGGCTCTTGCAAGACAAGCAAAGAAAACGGCAACCTACAGAACCCAAGCCACAAGAAGATACTACAAGAATATGCCAGCCGAAAGCAAGTATGAAAAGAAAGCAACCCCACGACGCGAAGTCTATACCTTTTCAGGAATCCAGAAGAACTAAGAGGGTTTTTCAAGATTGAGAAACAGGGTCGGCAAGGTACAAGCCAAAGAGGAAACTGGAGTTCCAAAATCCTCAACCGACAAGGAAAGCTCCCCGTTCCAACGCCCGAGGTATGAAAAGAAAAGAATGTCTAGAATCGAATACCAGCTGCCCGAGACGACTTAAGAGTCCGAAATTTGGCAATTCCAACATTTCAAGAGTTCTGCGCCAAGAGAATGCAGGAGTACAGAAGCCAAAAAGATAAGTGAAAATTTTCCTTGTTTTGTATTTTGTATTGAAAGTTCTATCTATGCCATATGGTTAAAGTTGTTAAATACTGTTTAAAACAAGAAATTGAATTCGCAAGTTGGCGAATATTTATTTTTGTAAATACTTTCTTTTAGAATTCTCAAGTTCCGAGAAACTAATTTCTGAATATGTTTAGTCGAAAGACTTCAATTGCGTTAACTTAACGATTGTAGCCAAGCTTTGAGAATTTTGTATAGCAACTATAACGAATGACGTAAAAGGAATTTTAAAGTATTAAGTATTAAAATGTTCTTTTGAATGAGAAATGCTAATGTTAGCTTTTAAACTATTGTAAAAGTTAAACTGATACAAATGTAAGTTTTGGTCAAGCATGACTCTAAATATCTTTGTGTTAAAGATGAATTGAATGAAAGTACAGATTAAATGTGCTTAAAGTTAGGCTCTCCAGGCTTCACCTAAGAATTTTAAAATTTAAGCTCTATTTTAAGACATTAGGTCTAGTTTTGTGTTTAAGGAGTTTTTTAAGGTCTGGCAAGTCGAGTTTATAACAAATCGTAGCGGTTGGATAGTGGTAATACGTTGTCGCGGAATTACAACATAAAAACCTCGTCTCACTCAGAACAATTTCTGGAGAGCATAGGGGGAAGAAGAATTAGTTTCGTGTGAATGAAAATGTTTGAGGGCCATACTAATTGCAAGAAAGAGTAATTATAACACTTCGACTGTTATGAAAAGAATCTTTTCCTTCCAGAGGACTGGAAGGTGAAGACTGACATTTGATTGAAAGAAAAGACGAAGTAGATGAATGTAAACCCTGTTCAAATTGTGAATCTGTATTTTCCTTAGTTTTAATCTTGCTTTAGATATTTGTGTAAAGTTGACCTTAAACAGGAAACGTTTTAATGATGGAATTCATTTCTAGAAGTTGAAAATTTCGATATTAAAGACTTCTTGTCTAAAATTTAAACTCTTAAACAAGGTCATTTAATAAGCCTTATTCATCGAGTAGTTAAATTTTGGTGGGGAAAGATGGAAGGTTTATCCTAAGTTTATTAACAGTTAATATAAGTTTTGCATCTTTCCTATCTTATTCTGATTTCAGCTTACAATTTCCTGCCAGAATGTAAATTCAGAAACGCAGTTAATGCAAATGAGAAAGAGTAATATTTAAGTCGTGACTTCTCCGACTTCGAGAGAGAGAGCCTGATTCCTTGACTAGCACGCGTTTGCCTTTTGACTACGTCTCTCTTAGCTATTGCTACGTTCGGCCATACCTTAGGCACTTGCTTGGCTTCGCCGATTTAATTAATACTTAGGGGCCAACTAGTTAGATTATGATAGCTTCGGCTATACCTTTCAAATAGGTTAGTTAAGCTAGTTTTAGTTTAAATTATTATTATTTTAAGTTCAAGCCCAAGTGGAGGCTTTGTGTAAAGTTCCAAATAGGAACTGATTGTAAATATACTGAAAAATAAACGGCTGTAAACCGTCTTTAAGTCTTACACTTAAGGGATTATTCGATTGTTAGTGTTCGTGGGGTTCTAAGTTAGAACTTTAAGATTAAATAGTAAAACCCCACAACCGTATATGCCTTCAAGAATTTCGAGAAATGAAAACTACTGGAAATTTCACGGCGGCCAGGAAAAATTGTGTAAGACCGAAGATAGAACCAGTTCTCAGGTTTTCAGTTCAGAGTCGACTTCGGAGAACTGAGATATCTCGGAGTGTGCTTTGTTCTTTAAATGCGCTTTGCACTGCATTGTGATTAACGTTCTTAGCAGTTTGAAATGTAACTGACTGTGCTCTGTGATACTGAGATTACCTGTACGTCTATTTTCGTGGAAAGTTCCAGAACTGTAAAGTGTTTCTTTTGGTAAAATAAATTTTATCAAACGTCATTGGTTCTGTGTGCATTCAATCCATTATGAACCCGTAAGCATGCAACAGTATCTACCCAAGGAAAAAATGTAAGCATATTGCTTTGAAAGAAAAATTACAACTTTGTGAACAAGTTACAAGAACAGATCTTTCTAATTTTCCATCCCTCGAAGAAATGCTTGATAACAATAGTCTCTAATTCCAAGAACTTTAGGAAAGTGTTTAGCGAGTACTCGCTGGTCTTCCTACAACTATAAAATGTAAGTCCAAAGAAAGGTTAAAATACCCTTTTATTCACTCAAAGAAATACTAACAAAGGGCCCTTCTCGGGCTTACAGGAAAGATTCCACTTAATCTTTAATATAGAAAATAAGAAACTAAACTAATTCTAACTAGCTAAACTTTAGCCTAAGTTCTACAAAGATAACTAACCGAGTTGGCCCGTAATTAAACCTCAACGGCAAACACTAATAGGCACGTAAGACTACGGCCGTACGTAGTAATATAGGCTTAAAGCAAGGACGTGGCCCGAAGGTAGAACATGCTCTACTGAGAACTTCTGAGCTCTTCTACTGAAGTGACTAAACTTCCCATTAAATACTGGTTATATTTCATTTACATAAATTGCGATACTGAAATCTCATTCTGGCAGGGAGTTGTAGGTGGAAAACAAGAATTTAAAGGAAAGGGTTTCAAAATTAAAAATAACTATTAGAAAATTAATAAAAAATAAGAATCGCTACAACTATCACAGTCATTTGATGGATATTTTAATAACATTAAAATATGAAAATTTTTATAACATTAAAATAATCCCAACAACTATTAAAGCCATTTGATGGATATTTTAAAGTAGAAAAATTTAAAACTTCGGAAACATGGATTATAAACTCATAATCTTTCAATTTGGATAATATGTCAGATCATGAAGAATTCAGGGAAGACCTTTTAGAACAGCACATGAATCTTGTTTTTGAAATGCAGTTTGAAAGCAATATTTTGGAACAATATTGGTGTTCGGCACCGAATAAGTTTCCAAAACTTAGTGAAAAGGTACTAACTTTAACTCATCTCATTCGCAACGACATACTTATGCGAGTCTGGATTTAGTGCCCCTTTCGTCTATCAAAACAAAATTCAGAAATTGCTTGGATGCACAAGCAGATATGTAAATAGCTATTAGCATAAAAGTCTCACGGTTTGAAAAACTCTTATGCAACAAGTAGGAACAAAACAAGTAATTCATTTTACTGAAAGATGTATGCAAATGTAAATTTTTGTAGGATTTCCTTATTTTCAGATTTCCTTTTTTTTTTTTAATTGAAATCTGATTTCATAACCTTGCTTTCTTTCCCCCCTTTTTTAAGAAACTTCTTTAGCGTGTGCTAGAACATATTAAAAATTTTTAGGGGTTTAGGACATGAAAAGGTTGGAAACACACGCTCTAAGTGAACTGGACAATGGAGAATTACATTTTGACCAAAAGGTACCTAAACCATAATTCAAAGGAATACTGCATGGTCAAACACTAAAATGATAGGCCCAGGACAGGAGTAAACGAGGAATAATCACGCTACTGCGGATTACTCCCTAAAAGTACCAACAGTTGTACAGCTAAGAAAACTTAAATCTAATTCTCCGCTCCCCGTCTTCCAAGCTCAGTTGATAACCATGAAAATATTAATGAAGTCTACAAAATTGACACTACGCTACATTTTATTGCTAAAGCCGAAAAGTCGAAAGCTAGAAACTTTATACTGCGGTGTTATAACTGCTAAAATATCAGCCGTTCAACTGCAGGCTCCAACCATGTCGTAAGAAGTGCGGGCGACCTCTTCCAGATCCTAGATGCTAATGAGATCTTAAGTGCTAATAATCCTAAATGCTAATGCTAACCAGATCCTAAATGCTAATAATAAGCTAGAGAAATTCGTCCTGTTACATAACCTTGTAAGGATCTTAAGTTTCACTAACGTTCATTTTATTTTAAAACTTTACTATCATCTCTTATTTTCCACTTCCAGCCAGAATTAACGCATGAATATGTTTATGCAAATTGTACTTGCTAACGCTTAAGTATTTAAGTTGTGGCTTTTTGCCAAAAGTGTAGTAGAAGGAGAGACAGTGAGCCATCTTGCCACGAGTCTTCACGCGAACTTGCCATTAGTTACTGCCCGCCTTTAAAGCCAGAAGTTTTATTCCTCTTGAAAGCTAAAGACGTATTGTAGTTTTCCGCAGTTTGCGTACTACAAACGTAGTAATTTAAAAGGGCAGTCTTAGTCATCTGTGTAAAATATTAAAAGTTACCTCTTATTGAAATTTTAGTTAGTTAGTAGTCTTATATTTTTACGTTCTGACCACAAGTGGTTGGGCTGTGTATCCCGAAGTGCGACAGCGACTGTGAAAACGTGGAAAAAGAAAGGGTAATTTTAACATTTCTTATCTTGTCACCTTTGCTACACTTCATAGGACATAGTTTGCAGTCAACTCACTGTCCAGTCAGGACATGTCATGTTCGCCAAACAGATAAAAAGAAATACCAGTCGTGATAACCTGTTTGAAAAGGCTGGCAGTTAACTTAATGATATTAATTAAATTTAAACCAGCCCAAAACTGCATGCTTTACGCCTACTAGTATGGCTCTGAAAAGCCTCCCTTTAGCGAATTCAATGTATTTAACATTCTGAATTGTTCTCCTTACTTCCAGCCAATCTCACTACTCGATGGTCAGACGCGGATGACTTCACTGCCTCTACTCCTTCTGTTTACATGTCTCTTCGCTCAAATAACGTTTCACCCATTTCTCTCCCCCCTTTATCATCTGCGGAAGAGTGTCTTTTCCCCAGTTCCCCAACGCCCTCTTAATCTGAGCCTCACACACGAGATAGGGGAGATACACATATGACCTAATTTTCATTCAGTTATCATTAAAAATAACTTAATGAACTTAACAAAATTTCTTTTATGAAACATATTTCACTCTTTCTTCGGTGCGTTTCAGAAAGATTGCACGATAAAGAATTATTACGTATTGTGCAATGCACGTAACATGGTGCCTAATATATGGTGTTTATGAAACATCTTTTATGAATTAAATTTATTTACATTGTGGGTTTTCACCCTTTTATTTCACAGTTTAATGTGAGAAACGCCTTACACTGATAAGAGAATAATCACTTGAGTTGTAAGGTTTTAGTTAAACTAACAAAGTTTTATTTTAATTTAAATCTTTCTATCTCTTCTCAGTTTCAACTTCCCGTCAGAAGAAGCGCACGTTTTCAGCTTATGCTAATTTGAAGTAGAGCCAAGTACTATTTAAACCAGAGGTAGAAACCTCTCAGTGTGAGAGAGCTTTTAGTCTCAGATCACGGTCATTCTGTTCGACGTTCGCCTGACCAGCTAGCAGATAAGTTATAAGCCATAGTGCTTACTACGTGATTGCTTATTGAAATAAATTGAAGTGCGCTAGTATTAGTATTTCTTGCTACGCACCATTTAGTTAGAGGCCAACTCCGCGAAGAGCTCTGTGAGCAAATATCGATTAAATTTCTATTTAGCTTAGTTTAAATTTATCTGATTGTTCATTTAGATCCAAGTGTGGTCCTTTTACTTTCTGTATTCCTCCCGAGTTGGGAAGGGAATTGTAAATAATATTGCTTTAATAAAAGAGGATTTTAAATCCCTTTCAAGTGCAGTTATTCTTCAGCACAGTATCTACACCAGAACATAGCTGATTTCAGCTCCCTGTTCCAGATCAGGACTTAAGGACTTTAAGGAGTTACTTTAAGATGTTTGCCAAATCTACGCACAGAACACTCAGTCCTGACAGAGTGTGTGAACAGAGACGTAAGACTCAAGAAGGGTTAACTACCCTTTATTTCTCAAAATAGGGATGAATACAGTCTGCTCCTATCTCGAAGCGTACAGCCAAGCCTCCACTTGGGCTTGAACTCAAATTAATAAGAATTATACTTAATTAATGCTTAACTAAAAGATATAGCTGAAGCTATCAAGATTCTAAGTAGTTGGGCCCTAAATCTCAATTAAGTAGGCGAAGCTATCAAGTGCCTAAAGTACGGCCGGGCATAGTAATAGCTTAGAGAGAAATGTAGCCAAAGGCAAACGCGCGCGCTAGTCAGGAACTCTGGATCTCTAACGAAGTCAGCGAAGCATCGACTTAAATACTACTCTTACTCATTTGCATTAAATGCGTTTCTGAAAATACATTCTGGTAGGAAATTGTAAGCTGAAGCTAAAAGGGATAGGAAAGGTGAAAAACTTAAAATAACTGCTATAAAATTAGGATAAACCTTACAACATCAACAACAAAATGGCACAAGTTTTCTAAATAAAAATGCCAAGATTTGAAAATGGAAACTTTATTATTTTCATAGAGGTTACTAAGATTTAGGTCACTAGTGGTATTGTAATGGCTAAGTGGTAAAAAAACAAACTTTGAAATTTATCAAAGGGAAGTATAAAAGACACAAGCATTTTCTTCCCTACGATACAAAAAAGGAGTTGCTTGTCTATTTTTGTAATAAGAATTTTAAGGGTTAAAAAGCAAATAAAATATTTTCTTAGTAAACAAAAAAAAAAAAAAAAAAAAAAAAAAACACAAAAACACCTTTAAGATCTAAATGTAAATTTTCGTAATATTTTGAAGTTAACTGAGGCATAATGTATTTACACAAAATTAAATACGAAGAAACACAAAATGGAATTCACTCCAAAAATAAAAAGCTTATTGTATCTCGTAAAAATATTGATTCCAAATTATTATATTATTATACTTATATTATTATTAAGAAAGAGAGCAGCCTATTTCTTTTATTGATACGTTAATTAAGTCGTAATATTTTGAAGTTAACTGAGGCATAATGTATTTACACAAAATTAAATACGAAGAAACACAAAATGGAATTCACTCCAAAAATAAAAAGCTTATTGTATCTCGTAAAAATATTGATTCCAAATTATTATATTATTATACTTATATTATTATTAAGAAAGAGAGCAGCCTATTTCTTTTATTGATACGTTAATTAAGAAAGGATTGTATATAAATCCTTCCTAACCCCATAGAAAACAGCTTTCCCCCGCTTCTCCTGAAGAATATTCACAAATAAGCATGCAGTATAAATTCTGATCTTTGGAATGCATGTTTAAATGTCATTAAGTAAAACAGAAAACACACTGTCGATACGGAACAGAATATGCAAATATCATATGATATGTCCAATGAGGATTTACTCTCCACAAACATGCAAATTACTTACTAGTTGAAGATGACACCTTTAAGTAGTTTCAGAGTTTAACTGCTAATAAAAATTCCTGAAAGATGACTGGTTATTTTTTGATTTGATATATTCAATTACTCCTTCCATATTGAAATGATCGTTTGATTAATAAATTTGTTTCCGATTAAGGAGCTAGAAGCAGGAAGAATGGTTTTGAATACATTACTTTTTATATTTATAAAATAGAAATTTGATACTATATACATATTTTTATTTTATTTCTTTTTTATAGAGCTATTCTATTTTTATAGAGCTACGTTTAAGTAAACCGTTTATCTCACCAAACTAATACAATTCTGCCAAGTTGGTGATGGTTTTGGCGAGTAATTTTTGTCACCAAATCTGGCGATAAATCGCCAAAAGTAACCAAGACCCCTTCACAAACTGTGAGAGAGCAAGCAAAAAGTTCTTGTGTACGAAAGAATGTGATGATGTATTTCACGAAGTGAAGGAGGCTTTAGCGAGAATCATAACATACTCTCTGCTCAACAAACCATTTATTCTTGATACGTTATGTGAATAAGGAAAGTGTTGGTAATGTTTTCGCCCCAGAAATAAATGGTCAAAATTGTATCGTAGCATACTGGAGCAAGTATCAATCTAAACCGAAGAAGAATTACAACGCTACCAGGACGCAGTTGCTCGCCATAGTTAAAACCATAGAACTTTCCTCCATTACCACTACGGCAGAAAGTTGCTGCTCTGTACATATCATGCATCGTTGACCTGGCTCTTGAATTTCAAGTATCTCGAAGGCGAAATAGCCAGATGAACACAGAGACTGCAGAAAGATGCCATCACAATCCATCAATCAACAGAGCTATCACATGAAAATGCCTGCTCCCTGTCTAGAAGATCCTGCTGCCAATATCATTCCAGGATCGAAGAGAAATACGAGCTGGTGAATCTGGTTGTACGTCAAGTTACAAATTCAACACTGTCTAAACCAGATCCATGGTGTGACGAAGAAGCCAGGCAACACCAGATGGACGACTATATTAAACCCACAAATGATTTACTGCCATCTCAAAATAGAAAAACTACCTAGCAAGACATTTCAATTTTTTATGACAAAACAATACTAGGCTCTCTGGGACACACTTCATATACAAAACGGCGTCTTGTACCAGAAGTTCGAATCGTGTGATGGAAAGGCATTCCGATAGCAGCTGATACTTCCAAGATCACGAATGTCCTTAAAGAACTACATAGCAGTCCGAAGGAGGCTATATCGGAATATGAAGACTTTTTCATAGAGTTTGAGAGTGCAGGAGCAATGCAAGGGCTTACATGTAAAAGTGGTGTCTATCTTGCGATGTCTCTGTGGGTCGGAAAGGACGGAAGAAAAGCAGCCGAATGAAAATCTTCAAAGTTACAATGTAGAAGCACTTTTTGAATGCATTGCTTTTGAACATCTTGGGACATTTACTACGAACTGCGGATGGCAAAAAATAAATCCTCGTTGTCACTGATTACATCACAAACTGGCCTGAAGCATAACCTGTTCTTGATCAAGAGGCTGTTAGGATAGCAGATGTAATTATACAGCTCTGGATTTTAAGTTAAGGATGCCTCTTCAGTTACATTCCGATCAAGGAATGAATTTGATCTTGGTTGTCATTAAGGGACTCTAAAGCTCTCGGCATCGACAAAACCAAAACGACACCTTAACATCCCCAGTCAGAGAGCTTAGTAGAGAGGTGTAACTGAACCATTCGCAATACTCTCGCTGACAGTTTCTAGAAAGCAACATGACTGGGGCTGGTTGACAGAAGTGTTCTTACTGGTCTATCGCAGTGCTCTCCACAAGACTACCGGCTATTCCCCATACCAGATGTTCTTCGTCGTGACCTTTGTCTGTCTTATGATCTCTTGTCTGGTCATCTTCCAGATGTGCCTTGACTGCCTGAGGAGTACATTCAGGATCTCTAGACACAGTCTGATGATATGCACAATTTTACAAGAGAGCAGGTCAGCTTGGCGACAGAAATATGAAGACCCTATACAACTAGAGAGATATAGGATGAGGTTGACAAGGTGTAGTTATGAAAAACGGATTCGACGGAAATTACTTTCTCGTAAATTACAGTGACCCTAGGATGGTCCTTACCCAATCCTGGAGAGGTTGAACAATGCCGTAGTTTAGATACGTAAGTAACGAAATTCTAAACCTGAACGTCATTCGTTACGGCAGACTATCCCCTTACTATGGCCACAGTCTGTAGTCCCTATATGTGTACCTAAATATTTTAATCCATGCAGTTATTTACTAATTTAACATTTGATTTGTTGTATGTTATTTATTGAAATTATTATTTTAGTACTGCATTGATTTGCCTTAGTTGTAAGGGTCCAGGATTCCAGGGATTGTACTGCCAGGACATGCAATCCTTGGAAAGGTTGCAGTGTTATGAATTTTGTATATATAAAAATAATTTTAGTGAAATTACATATAATTTGTAGTATCTCTTGCATAATGTTATCGTGACTTGTATTTCTTTTTATCTGTTTGGCGAACATGACGTGTCCTGACTGGACAGTGAGTTGACTCCAAACTATGTCATATGGAGAGCAGCAAAGACAAGATGAGAAGGGTTAAAATTACCCTTTATTTTTCCACGTTGTCCGAGTCGCTCCCGCACTTCGGGATACACAGCCCAACCACTTGTGGTCTGAACGTAAAAATATAAGACTACTAACTAACTAAAATTTAAATAAGTGCTAACTTTTAATATTTTACACAGATGACTAAGACTGGCCTTTTAAATTACTACGCTTGTAGTACGCAACCTGCGGAAAACTATAATACGTCTTTAGCTTTCAAGAGGACTAAAACCTCTGGCCTTAAAGGCGGACAGTAACTGATGGCAAGCTCGCGTGAAGACTCGTGGCAAGATGGCTCACTCTCTATCCTTCTACTACGTTCTTGGCAAAAAGGTCACAACTTAAATACTTAAGCGCTAGCAAGTACAATTTGCATAAACATATTCACGCGTTAATTCTGGCCGAAAGTGGAAAATAAGAGATGATAGTGAAGTTTTAAAATAAAATAAACGTTAGTCAAACTTAAGATCCTTATAATGTAACACGAAAGTCCTCAAGAATCGAAGTTTTGCCGGAAAAATAAGGTCATAGGGTCAAGTACATTTACCATTGAGGTAAATAAATGGCTATATTGCAAACTGGCGAGATATCGCCAAGCTGGCAATGGTTTCAGTGATTAAATTTTGTAGCCAAATTTGGCGACCATTTTCAACATTTTGGTTCTATAGCTATGTAACTGAAACTGGTCCAATCCTTACATAACTGTAACTGCATATGGTCACCCTATGTAACCGTGTATGCCTCCAAGCAATTTTATGGAATCAAAAATATTAGAAATTTTCGGCAGTCGAAGGAAAACTACGTAAGACCGGAGGAAGTATCAGTGTAGTGTCGTTCAGAGTTTAGCTCCCTCATTGAATACAATATTGGGATACGTGGCAGCTTATGCATTTAAAACTTTTTATATTGTGTTATATTTTACATTCTTAGTAGTTTGTAGAGGTAACTACTGTTTGCGTTCTGTCATACTGAGTAGAGCTGTTTGAGCACTTTTGTAAAAAGTTCCAGAATTGTAAATTATTTCTTTGGGGAAAATAAATTTCATAAAGCTATCATTGGTTCTGTACACATTTAATGCTGTAAGGTTTCCCTTATTTTACATAACAAATTATTTTAAGTTTAGTACCTTCCTGAACCTCTCATGTCTCCCTTGCATTTCCTCGCCAGGATGCAAATTTAAAGTAAGGGGAAATGAGTATTTAAACGGACGAATCTTGTAGCTTACTCAGAGCGTGATTTCGCGCCAGCCAGAGCACGTTACGAGTTTGGCCTTGCTGTTACGCTGAGTTGCTGATACCCCCTTTTGGCTATTTAATAAGTATAACACCGGGTAAGTTGTTGAGTCGGCCTAAAGTCAGCCTTAAATTAAATTGTTAGTCCAGCTCTACTCTTTATCTTTGAATTTATTGTGAAATTATTAAGTTCAACCGCAAGTCGTCGGTGTTATTGTAAGCACGAAGTATGTGCATTTTTTGTGTTAAGAATTTGACGAATAATAAAAGGTTATTTCCTCCTTCTTCTGTTGGTATTCTTTTACTCCTATGCGAAATGTTGCCAGATTTCCTAGCGAGATCTTTGTATGATAGCAAAGAGCAACCAGATCTCACAATGCGGAACTCATAGACTTGCAACTGACGAAAATTTTATCAGCTGAACACAATCTAAACGAAAAGGTTATTGGAAGGTCAATGGTTGCAACTAATGTGTGGAGAAGACTAAATATGAAAGGACGTTTTGACCAAGCACCACAAATGCTTGTTTTTTTAAGCACCAGAGGAGCTTCACTAAAGTTAATAATATGCAAACTAGAAAGCAGCTAAGAAACATATTGCTCACGGCTGAGTGAAGATTTAACCTGGAATCTGATAATAAGGGTGCTAAGTTCTGAAGCGAAAATGGAAAGCGTTCAAGTCCATGAATATCATTAAACATCACTCTAAAAATCAGTACTGGCAGTATAACAATGCGGTTTGAATTTTGTTTCAGCTATTGCATGGTTCTGCATATATGTAGAAGGTATTATGACACCTCAAGGCTATCCAGTGTCCTCTCCCACGACAATATTAAGGAACTTTCGGCAAACAGAACTGAATAAATTAAAGTAATTATCTATGCAACCGCCTTCACACTTGCAATACTATTTAAAAAATAAAACAAAACTATATAGAATGCATTATTATTCAACAAAAGCTGACGTATACTTTTCTAAACCCAGGTGGCGATGTAAATTACACAATTCATTTAGGAGGAATAACTTATAACAAAACACTCAAAGGCTTATTCTCAATGCAAAAGGCGCAACCTAAACATAGAAAGTGACAGGACATACTGACATTTCCAACTGATTCCTTTGAAAGCGCCCCACCATCACATCTTCCCTTTCACCACCCCATCTCTTCAGTGCTCTACAGTGAAGAACAATTAAATTAATCTACTTCCGCTCTCTTAAATTATTGCTCATAAACTAAATCATAAGGTGAAATCAGGAGAGCATAGAGATAATGCGCGCAGTCAAAACTTTTTCGCCTAACACCTGAGATTGCAGGTTCAGGCCTCGCCGAAAAGTTTAAACTTAAAATTAATCCTGGCTCAAACCACAACTTCTTTTTGCTCAGTCACTTTCTCCCTCACTTCTGTATCACTGCAACACCCCATATTGATTTACTGATGACACGCTGTACCGACCACGTTATATTATGCATTACTGATTTAGTTTGAGAATATAAGCCCTAAAAGTTTTCAAGCAATTTATATTAAATTACACATACATTTTCTTGAAACGTATTTTAGACTTATAATATTTACGTATGTTTTAAAGATTTATATACTGACTACTACAAAATCTTTTACTTTTTAAAAATATTCATTAAAAAAAGCACTATTAAAATTGCAGTTTCAGGACATTTTGCAGCCTAAATTAAAAGATAATATACACATAATTTATTGTGCTGGTTTACAAAATACATTACAGCAATTATAAATCGTAAGATATCAAAAATCCATAACACAACAAAATATTTGTGTCTCTTTATTCTTAAATATTTTGGACACTTTAGCTTATTTATATATTTCCTTTTTTTTTACTACTTTTCCAAGTTTATTTGCATTAATAAACAAATCAGTGTTGCTACGAGTTACATAATAGTTAAAGTATCTGTTAATATTCTCAGCAACATCGTTTGTATATACACTTTCTTGGTTAACAATATTTTTTCACCCTTATTTCTGAATTTTCAGATTTAATTAACAGTTTTGTTGCTAAAAAAAAAAAAAAAAACAGTCAAAAAAAAAAAAAAAACCCACACAATTTCAAACATGCTGTTCCCTCCCCTCCCCCCAATCTGAATTTTAAGATTTAATCAGTTTTCTTGCTCCAAAAAACCGCACGTCTTTCAAACATGCTGAAGAAGTTGCCAAACTAATTTCTTTAACAGCTTGAATATTGAGGATAAAGTCAAGAAAACTTTATGAAATGCTATAATGCACTATTCAGATATATAAGATGAATCTTTTAAATAGAAATTTTTAATATTTATTACCATAAATTTCCTTCTGCAGATGCCTGTAACTATAAAAAGATCAGAAATATTTTTTTGTAATTTTCTGTGCTTTGAATGTTAAAATTACGGGGAAAAAAAAAGAAAGGGAAATTTTGTTAAAAGAAAGTCATTTTGGATCAAAAGGAGAAAAGGTACTTACTTTTTATTATAACACCACCATTATTTTTAAACAGAATTATGTTTTCACTACTTTGAAAATTCTAGAAACTGTACGACAGACTACTTATCATCATCTTGTAAAGCACCCCTACTCTATGTTAACACCATTGATACATTTTTTCCCTGTCATGGGCATATTCTAGATATTTAACCATTAAAATAGCCGCAAACTTCGTGAAAATAAAAATCAGAACACATTTCGGGGGAAAAAGAAATGCATGAAACGAATTTTACAGATAAAATTAACATACATCTGAATATTTTGAGAGAATTACACAGAGGAAAATATTTATTATAGAAAATTAGAACAAATGAAATTAATTTTGATGCTGATAGCAATTTCTTTGCTTTTGATAAAAATCGGCAAATTGAAAGATCAAGACATTTTAAAACATGACATACGGAAATAAAAAATATTTTACCATAACACTCTTTTTCCAAAAAATGTAATTATAGTATGTTTTCATTATTTTAACAATATCGTAATAACGCTAGTATGCTTGTTTAAAAAAAGACATGAAATTCACAAATTACCATAAAATTTGGTAAAGGGTTGCTTTTGGTACAATAAAGGGAACAAATTTAAATGGTAACCTGAATGTCTATTCCCCCCCCCAAAAAAAACGCTTTAAATACAAATCACTGAACTGGTATGATTTTTTAGTGCCTTTGCAAAAAATTATTGGTAAAAAAAATTTATTTCGTGCTTAAAATCTTAAAACTTGAATGGGTTCCTTAAAAATTACGAACATTTTTTTAAATTGGCAGATATACATAAACTGCAGGTTTTACACAGGTTGTTGGAACTTTAAAAGTCCAACAGAAAAATTGACTCGACAGTTAAATACCATCGTTAAACTTTCTCTTTTACTATTTCACTTGACTGGTTATTTTTTCTTAAACGAAATGCTGAAAATATTCCCAACTGGTCTTTGTTGCAATGGAACAGGGGCTGCAGAACTCTCCGAATAACATGTAACCCTTTCCACATAAAAACTGTTCTAATACCACCATATTTTTTCCCAGAATATTCTCCCCACTTTTCGACAGCCACACTTTTGAAGAACTTTTGGTCTTTGTCCATATCATTGAAAAATTAATTCCCTGCCCTGCTCGAAGGTGTGTTTATAGAAGCAATGCCTGCGAACGATTTCAACTGTTGCACATAGTGCCAGTGGATAGATGAAAGCATCCCCGTTGATCTACCAGCTAATATGAATAATGGAGTGATTTCACATCCTTACTGTATGACCAGATTTCAAATCTTAAAGACCAAGTGGATAATTTACAAGCTAAATATACTGAATATCTGTCTTCGAATCAAACCGGGCGAAAAAAAAATGAGTTGCAGGACAGCCCAGCTAATTAATCGACGGATTGTGTGATGTATTAAAAAAAGTAAAGATACGGTTGGACTTTTAAAGCAGTGGAGCTTTATTGTTTCTTCAGGCTTTATTGTCTGTAATGTAGATGATAATGCTAAATTTAATGAGGGTTAAAACCCTAATCAGCCTACATCACAGATAATGATTGAGCAAATTTTGAAATTTAATACATATACCATTTCGACCCCATTTTACATTCAGTTCTTCGGATTTTCACTGCTGCTCTGTCAGACACTTAAGTTCGAAATTCTGTTGATGATGATCTGGCGATTCTTGTGGCACTAGAGTACCTCAATGTACAATTCTCTTTTTAGCGGTCGCATTCCCAGAAGCAAAATTCTAGCTACAGTCTCGAAGCAATGGATATTAAAAAAATATCCGAAAATATGTATGCCAAAATATGGCTATTGTTTTCTTTGCCTAATTTTCAATTTTACATTGGTAAGATCTCTTCCAGTGACGCATGCTTTCCGAGTATTCAGATTAGGGTATAGCATCGGTCAAGTAATTTTTAGATACATTAAGGAACCATTCATAAATGAACTTTACATAAGAGACATTATGAACAGTTTAAAAACTTTTGCCTGAATGACATTATGCAAAAGTTCATAAACAAACTTTTGCATTTCCCGAATCAAATTCTCTGAAAATGTCTATTTACATATTTCTAGTTATTTAATATTAAATTAGTTAAATTCTATAGCTATTTTGTAGCATACATTTTTTTCCCATCACTTAATGTTATCAAAATAGCGCTAGGTATACCGCGGGGGAAAAAAAAAGGGACAGTTTTATATCTCCCGTTCTATTGAGGCGATTGACGAATTTCAAATTGCGTTCCTCACGTCTCGAAAGCGCGACTTAGGATATATATAGCATTATTCTAATATAGGTATTTCGACACTAAAACGGACTTTTTCTGAAATGACATGCCAATTTTTTTTTCATCTTTCGATTCTACGACTTAAATTACGCCTAAATATTAAATTTTGTAAAATTTGGCGTGAAATTTATGGAGAAATTCAAAAATTTATCTTGGCGCATTTTTTAAAGTTTGCACTAAGAATAATTCACTTGGCGAACTTCTTAATATATGGCAACCTATTTTCCTTTCCCTTTTTACACTGTGCATGAGCGGAAAAAAGTGACATCGTTCCTACTCTCAAATAATTTTAACAAAGTGCCTAAAACCACATTTGATGTTATTCTCTCTTTTAAGAAATATGCCAAATTTCAAAACGCGCCAATATGTCAATTCATGCATATCTTCGGAAATTTTGAAGAGATGCTTAAAGATACATCTACATCTACTTTAGATGATAGTAAAAATTTTATAGCTTAAAATTCAAATTTGTTTTCGAATAATTTATAAAAATTATTTAAAAATACAAATTTTTGAAATAAATCATAAAAAATGGGCGAATTTTATTTGGAATGAACCTAAATTTCGAAATGTAAAAGGAAAAATCAAATAAGTTTAATAAAAAAAAAAGAGATATTAGTAAACATGTACGAAATTCAATTAATATGGAGGAGCTAAAATTTTGAGAGCTTTTTAACAACTACTCGTGCGATTTTTAAAAAACTTGGCAGTTTGGCATAATTTTGAGTCGTAGAATCGAAATATGGAAAAAAAAAATTGGCATGTCATTTTAAAAAAATTCCGATTTTGTATCAAAATACCTATATTAGAGCAATGATATATATAAATCTAATACATATGCTAAGTTGCGCTTTCGAGACATGAAAAACGCAAGCTGAATTTCTTCAATCGGCTCACTAGAATGGGAGATATAGAACTGTTCCCCCTTTTTTTTGCGTGGTGTACAAATAAATGCCCTCACATTAAGCGGTTTCTACTATAGTTAAGTTTGGATGACTAACTTTTATGCATCCACACGTATAACTTGTATTTTATATAGTACACATAAAAAAATTTCTTAAACTTAGTTACATTTTAATTTTCAAATTATATTTTACAGCGGCGCTGAAATACACACATGCATAAGGGCACCTGATACCTACGGGGCAGGCCTTGATCTGTCCTTCCTTTTGATTCTTTAACTTATGCAAAACACATCATTAAATGGTTTTCGTCATTGCCGTAAAACGCTGCAGCTAAGAACTTGCTGTACAAACTAGTTTTAGGCAGATCTGTTTCTAGGAAATGTTACTAACTGCACTTTGCAACCACAGATGTGATACAAGCTTTAAGATGGAAAAATAGTTCTTTAATTTAAATTGTTACATTTCACTATATAATAGCCATTTTCACTTGCTGCCAGTCCAATCCCTCCCCCTTTAGTTTATGAACCATTTATTCCTTTAACATTAAAAAATGTTTTTCCGAGCAAGATAAAACCAGAAGCACTGAAACTATAAACACTTAATCAGCAAATACCGGTGCACGCCTTTTTCCCGTTTATAAACAGGAAAACAGCTAAAAAAACACCGAATAAGTATCTTGAAAAAAAAAAAAATCTTACACAGCAATTCTTTTAGGTGGGCACTGAAAACTACCATTGGCTTTATACTGAAAGGAAGCAAATGCAACTTCAGGTGGAACTGTATAATGGAACATTTGTACATCTTTATAACCTCGAAATGGATACAGTTGTCGGGCTTCTAAAACTTGCATCTGAAAGGAATCTGAAAGAAAGAAAAATAAAGTTAGCAATTAATACATTACATGCACCTTTCAGCTAATTTTATCATATTTCAGTAAATAAATTATAATGAACCCTCTCGAACTTGCAAAAAATAGCATTTCTAAGTTTCTAAGAACATATCTAAGTACTATAATCCGTAATTATAATGTTACTCTGTACGATGATTATTCGCTCACCCAACGAAGAACATCATTAATATATTAAGGAGGAATAATAATAAAATATGGAGTTACATTTGCAGTTCCTTACTATAACAATAAAATAGTTTTATGAAACACTGTAGTTAGGAATTTTTGAATCATTAATTTTATTTTTGAATCTTTAAATGATTGCTTTAACTGATCAAGACCCACTAGTGGCTGAGTGGTTAAGACTGCTGAATATACTATTTTTGCATGAATTTTACTCAACATGAATTGAGAATAAGTATTTTATTATCTTTTTATGCATGCCAGTTTGATTTAACAGGAGTGGGTCACGGCAGTTTCTACGGTTTGTTTCCGGTCTCAATCGAGTAATAATTGAATTGAAAACCAAAAACTCGATAATCATTTTGTCAAACATAACCCTAATGAGGAACTTGCTGGGAAGTTTCTACGTGAACTGAAGCTCTCGACAGCCTTTGGCACAGAATTACCTAATGACCTTACAAAGTCTGTATCTCTTTAGGAACATAAACTTTTAAGGTCTTTTGAAGAATTATCTTCTCTAGAGTTGTGACACTAAACAGAGATCAGAAGAAGGGTGTATAAGACCCTTTATTCAATCATAAAATTAACAAATGACGTAACTTCAGTTACACGAAGCCAACACTTCTGGCTTAAGAGAAATACGTAACAAATAATAATTTCAAATCGTCTAGGTTGGCAAAACAGCTCACAAAATACTTTAACGCGCTGGAAGAGCTCTGTTCTAAAGTAACCGGCGAGACAAGCCTAAAGGCAAGGACGCCGTTAACGCAAGTCACGAATAGTCACAGCACAACATGGCCTAGACTAAGCAGACAAGCTCTGAAAACTAATTTCCGAAACTCTTGCTTAAATAGCACTTCATTCTACCTTAATCTGAATAAACTCTCCGTACCTAATTTACATTCTGGCATGAAAAGCGTGGGTGAAAAGAGAGTAAATAGGAAAAGACTTGTAAACTTCAAATGAACTATTACTTAAAAATAAATAGACCTCACAACCTAAACAAAACTTTCTCAATATTACTGATAACTAAATTCATATGTAAAACCCGTGAAACATCAGCTCTAAGAGGAGATTCGTGCCGATTTTTCTCAAGAGATCACAGAAAGATTTTGGTTAACTGGCAATGTCCACAATATAACAAAGATATTGCAGTCACACGCAAATGTACGCCTCGTTTACTGTCAGTGTCAGAATGTAAAAACAAATAAAAGCTTGTTATGCATAATAAAATTTTTTTTGTTTTGTTGTTGTTTTGTTATGAAGTTTTTTTTCCATTTGAAATGCAAATTCACTTTGGTGCATTTTTATTACATATTTTTACATATATATTTTATTGAAATAAAATAATAACTTTAAAACAACTATATACAGACTTTTTTATAACCTGCTTTTCCTGATTTTTTAGATCTGGAAACAATCTTCTTTCCTTCCATCGATACAAAGTCTTTCTAACACGAATTCTTTTAACACATATTATTCAGGAAGGTATCTATCATGGAAAAACAAAATTATGCCCTTTGATAGCTTGATCCGTGTTCAGATCAGGCAATGGCTGGTTTTCATGGCTTAATTCCTCTCTGCATCACTACGAGCCAGTTAGATTAGAAAGTCTTCCACAAAAGCATCTCTATTCTTAGGCAGATGCCCTTGTGTGATTTGCCACATTTAAATAACCTAATCCTCTTTAACTGATCAACATTCAACTTACAAAGTTTTATTTTATTACTGTTGTTCTATACTTCTATTTTTCGTCCACTTCCACTAGAATGCAAACTAGTTTAAAGTAAAAATAAGGAGTTCTAAGGAATCTTCTCCCTCCTCACAGCGTGCCTTCACAATAATTAGAAGCACGACCAACTAGAATCAGATGGTTCAGAGTTTGAATCCCAGCGATGGCATAGCTGATTTTTTCCTATTTCTTATTCGACAAATACCTACAAATATCTAACTCCTGAAAGTGGTGCCTGAACTAAAATACGATTGGCGGTAATTCGTCACCACCTGGATTTGGCAACTGGAAGGACGTTTGGCCAGTAACTGGTAGGTTTGGAATTCGAATCCCAATGACGGTATCCTTGACTTTTAATGTTTCTTACTTCCATAAAAGCCTAATAATCTCTACAGAGTCAAGTTTTAAAGTTTACTGGACGAGGACTGGCAACTTCGGTTGATTACTCTCTTTACTAGCCGCCCAAGCGGTATAGTGGTTAGGTCACTGACTGTCATGCCCAAAGGCTCGGGCTCGAATCCCGAAGAAGGCATGGATGCTTGTAAATGTATAGTGTCGGTGGGGAATGGCGGCACTTTAAATAAGCACCGAGCCGAAAGTCCTCTCGTGTGGTTTGGTGGAAGGGAAGAAGGGTGGGAGACCTTGGACCCGTCTTCCCGGGGTGCTCTCCACCAAAATTGGGGGTGGAACTGAGCCAAATCGCACTGTCACCTGTTAGATGCTCAAGGCTGTTGCCAACGACAGGCATAATCTTGTGCTCCTTGGCACGAGGAATTTCGTGGGCTTGGGCTGATTTCGTCAGACAAGTGAGCATAAGCAACAATTCTCTTTACTTTGTATTATATTATTAGCACTATGCTTCTAGCAAATACTTGTTACCTTTAATTCTCTATGTTACAATTAGTCGGGGAAAGCCAAATTTTAAGACAGGCATAGCTTATAGTGAAATATGCTCAACATTTGCTTTAAATTCGTTTTTTGTTCTACATGCAAGTTAATGGAAGTGAGACTCACATTCTAGCCTGCACTGAAACATAGTTAGTCTTTTTCAAGCTTTCCTTTTTTGGGATCAGTTTGTTGAGATATGTATTTTTGGGGCAGAAAATGTGAAAAACCAATCAATTCTCCTCCATCGAGATTCGAAATACCAGTCTTCTAGCGCTAGTTGGCCAAGCTACCAGACCAGTTACAAAATGAGAGCAAGCAGAATGAAATGCAATAACTACGTATCTCACCAGCGTACGTATTGTTAACAAACAAATAAATCTACATAAAAAAGAAACATGCCATGTACAATACTGAATTATAAACAAACATATAAAATCTTTAACTAAGGAGAGGAACCCTAGATTGATAGAGAATTCATACAACATTTTATTTTGCGTTTTATATAAAAATCTGTGCTAATCTGAGGTTTTTCTTCCTCTTATTATTACTAGTGTCATTAATATTATTATTATTTAGTATTTTAAAATTATTATTATTATTATTATTATTTAGCATTTTAAATAGCTGGTTTAGTCACTGACTAGCAGTCAGTCAGCACACTACGTGAACACACAAAAAGAAATTACGTTAGAATATATTATGACTTACTTAGCTCATAAATATAAATTTGCAAAAACTAAATATGAACCTTTCTTATAATACACATTTATAACCTTAAAACATATATACTTAAACATTCATAAAGCATATACAAGAACCTTAAACCACATATTTATATCGAAAACGTCATAATCAAAACTGTTTAAACATACAAGTTTGTAGGGATTTATTTTAATTTCCTAACTAGTTATTTTTTTTTAAATAAGCTTTCCTTTAATTTGTTATTTCCCACCTACAATTCCCTGCCAGAATGAGTTTTCAGGATCACGTTTTATGTAAATGAGGTAGAACCAGTATTTAACTTTAAGTGTCCGTCACTTCAGGAGAAGAGCTTAGAAGTTTTTATTAGAACGTGCCTGCCAGTGTTCACCAGTGGGAGGATAAAAAAGAAAAAAAAAATGTTATTTTATGAAACTAGCATTTGCACAGTGAGTGGGATGGGTTGTATAAGCAACACAG
Organism: Stegodyphus mimosarum; assembly: GCA_000611955.2. NCBI lineage: Eukaryota > Metazoa > Arthropoda > Arachnida > Araneae > Eresidae > Stegodyphus > Stegodyphus mimosarum. The sequence goes on from KK113503.1 coordinate 168,346, forward strand.
TGTAACTTCTCATACAAAGAACAAAATTTAGAATTAAATGCATATACATTATATTTTAATTAGTGAAATTTAAAGTTCTATACCTTTAAATGCAAAATTCATGAAGTTAGACTATGACAACTTGCTCACTTAGTAGATCATCATACTAACTTACAATACAGAATTTTTTAGTTCTGAAGGAAATTTTTAACCACTTCTGGGAAAAGAAAGCATTCGGGTGAAATCAGTTATATCCCAAGACTGGGACACCAGCCTGATGGACACTCATATGTTTTCTCAGAACAGTGGAATCATCCCCTTTTCATAATGGTTCTTCATCCGGAATAATGAGATAGCCCTATGACTACTACAACTCCCATGAGACTATTCCATCTAAAACTGACTTCGGCTCATATGTATATATTTTAAATGTCCTAAATCTTTTAGTACACGTTTTGCACCACATTACAATAGTCCCTTATTGTCCTTATTTTCTGAAATGCATTTATTCATTTCAGAATATATTCTTGCAAATGTTAAGAACGTCTCTTGCATTTGCTCTTCCAAAGACTATACCCACAACACATCTTCCTAGTTACCTTACCTGAAGATAAATCCTTAGTCAGAATTACCTCATGAAATAATACATTATCGATACAAGTCTCTCTCTCTCTCTCTCAAAAAAAAAAAAAAAGTGCGTGTTTTAGAGTAAATGAATGCAGTTATGTTTTATGATTTTAAATCAAACAAAATTCTGCTTTGATATGAACTTACATATTATTCATGACACAGCGAATTATTTAAATATCTAATATTACTATAAAAATTATTTATTCTTTTTTCATCATTTAGCATCTAAAAGCTAATAGAACAAAAGATAATATAAAAAAAAGTGTATAAACATTGGAATATTCAGATTATTTTATGAAAATATGATCTCTTACACGCTTCAGTAAAATATTACGAATGTATGAAAGTTTCCCTAAAATTCTAAAAATGCATAATATGAGTTAAACTACTTCAGCAAAGTGTAAAGTTAGAAAATAGTATACACACCTGATTTTTGATTTAACAAGAAGTCTGAGAACCACATGCAGAAGCTCTCAAATACATTATTTAGCGCAGATACTATTCTACTACTTCTCATTTGTTGCGAGCTCCATGATTTATATTTGTCAACGTTATTCAACGGCCGTTCTTTTCCTTTTATTTTAGACGGAGTTTTGCTTTTGTAGTTTGGCAACAGTAAGAAGGATTAGAACAATGTTTTGATTTCCTTTTAAGTGTCTAAGTAAATGAAGTTTTGGTTTTCTTAAGCAAGAAAATGTAATTGTTTATTTAAAATAGTTCCTTTCAAGAGTTATGGAATGGAGTCAGATTTAATTTTAAGGCGAGAACAACTGAATGAAATAATTTTCAGGTAGATTCAACGCAATATTAGTGGTGAGCCGGGACGTCATCTCACTGGATTTTTGAAGGTAAATACGGCTAACTTTTAAGCATGGAATTAATTATTAGTAAAGAAAAGCTCGCCTGTAAGAATCAATTTTACTAAAACTTTTAACGTCTTCAGTGATTTATTAAATCAGGAAAAAACCTAATGACGTAGAAATTCGATCAAATGTTGCTAGTTAAAAAGGATATATGCTGAGCTTTCTAGTTTCGATTCTGAAATAAGTGATTTATTAGTTCCAGATTCTGACGCAGAAAAATATGAGCGAGAGTATTTGATTATTGAAGAATACAATGAGTAGATTGATAGTATTACAGTAAAAGTAGACATTTGTATAAATAAGAATTTTAAAGGATCACTGTAACTAGTTAGTTTGTTCTTCTCCCGTTCAAGTTAAAAGGAAACTGGAATTACCAAAGATTGAACCCGTTAAATTTACCGGTGAAATTAAGGGCTGGCTTGCCGTTTGGAGCCAGTTTCAGAGAATTCATGAAGATGAAAATATAGAAAATGAGGACAAGTTTCGAGGTGAATTACTTCTCGAGGAATTCGAGGAGTTCTACGTACGAGAACTGTTAAAGTTAGTCGTAAAAAATGCTACAGGCAATAACAGAAAATTAGACACTTTGAGTCAGCGGCGAATCCATACAGTGAAAAGCTAAAAGGCTTGTTACTGTTTATGAAAACGGAGGTAGAAGGAGAGGCGAGAGTTCTCTTAGCGAAATCTGGGTTTTCAAATAAATATGAAAAAGGGGAGAAAGAAAAGATGACTAAAGTTCTTAATCAACAGACAGCTGCAGATTTATTTACAGAAGTTTTTCGAAATGAGAAAACAAAACGTAGCTTGCGTATTTTGTGAAAAAGCATACGAGCGTAGAAATTGTTTTAAGGCTCCAACTCTGAACTTTCAGCAGAAACAAGATATTTCAGGGGATAAGAAAGGTCTGCTTTATATGTTTAAGAGCTGGACCCTGATCAAAATTTCGCAAGACAAATATTAAATGTATTATTTGTGGAAAAAGACAGTTGGTTTTAATGCGTCTAGAACTGAAAACTAACAAATTAATTAATAATTCTCTTAAATCTTAAGAATCAAAACCAAGTGATAACAGCCTGTCAAATCATTGTTATTCTGCTGAAGTTCTACTTCAAACGTTACAGGTTAAATTGAAATCAGGAAATAAAGAAAAACAAGCACGGGTACCCATCGACAGTGGTTCCAACATTCATATACAGGGTGCCCACTAAAGTCCTGTACCACCCGTTCAACTGCGAACGGCTACGGCTATAGTCATAAAAGTGGTGTCCAGGTATAGTAAAGTGGCTATGCGCTACTAGATGAGTCAGCTTTCAGTGCCACTTGGTGGAAAACAGCACAGTTAGCTTCCCTATCTCGAAAACAATACGAGATAGGATGGAAAAGTGAATTACAAAGTTGTACAGCATCGTCGATTTAGTACGAAAAGACACCTCCAGCACATTAATGTTAAAAAGAGAACGTTTGAAACGTGCATTTGTTTGTTCGCGATTTCGGAAACTGTGACGTCACGAAACGATCTTAGAAAAGAAAAAAAGAACCAGTTATCACAAGCTAGTTTTGTTTTCGATGTTTTAAACTTCTTTCCATCAGCTGAAATGCACATCGGGACCGTTGTTAGAACTTCATGTTGCACGTTGTAGTATAGTGGGTGACGCAATTGCTCAAGCATCTGTAATACGTCGTTGAAGGTCCTGCAAAGTTTGTGGACAAGTCGCATACACCTGCTGTTTGAGGTATCTGCACAGGAAAAGTCCGTTGGAGTCAAGTCAGGTGAATGTGAAGGTCACTCTTCGAAATCACCGTACCCGATTATTCGTTCTCCGAATTCGTCCATTACGTACTGTTTTATCCATTCGGGAATTCAAGCAGTTTTAGTTTAATACTTTACAGAGAAGCCCATTTATTCAATATAAGCTTTAAATGATGATACTGATAATTTTGAGTTGATAAAAGTAACAATTAATTCACTTCCATAATATTGATTTATAATATTATATAAATTCATACAGTTTATTTATATATATATATTACTTTTGTAATGTTGGATAAGTTGACTTATTTTATCCTACATCTCAGAGAGCAGCAGACATCCTTTAACCTTGGCACCAGGTGAAGGCCCACTTTAAGATGTATAGGCCATATTCACTTATGGTCTTAATTATTCCATGTTACAGACTCATAGAGATCTTAAATAACTAAGCCACATGAACACGAAAACCTAAAATTTTATCCTGCTTGAGAAGAATAATAGCTCTTGAAGGTGATATACTCAGCTATAAACAGTCCAGACAGAAATTTGAAGATACAGTTAATTTTTTTAAATATATTCAAGGGAAATATATTAATTATTCATTACATAATAAATGATAATTTGCAACAAATTTTTCCAAATGAGAAAAGGATTTTAAACTAAAACCATTGCGGTAAGAAATAAAGGAGAGACCCAAACTGGTTTTTCTTATACCCTCCCTTGAAGCAGTGATGCACCTCTCCCGTTGACCAAAACATTCAGTGATTTGCCATTAAGATCAATAGGTTTTGACAATATCAGAGGTACACATTTTGTAATTACATCATAAATATAAGGACAAATGTTCATATTTTCTTTTGGTACAATATTTCAGAGTCCTAAGAATGTAAAAGGATACATTTTTAAACAACATTTCGTTCTGGATGGAACTAAATGCTATACTTTTCCCAAATGAGACCTGAGAAGGTGAGGAACCAAGCATGAACCTTGAATTTCTGGGAAGAAAAGACTTGCATGTAAAACATTTAACAATATGGAATCAATAAGAGGATCATTTCACATAGAACCTCCTACGATGGAAGGTTTTCGACTCTCTGGATCACCTTATTTTCAGTCTTAATAAGCTGTCATGATGAAGTGGCACATTCACATGCTCGCATAGCCTTGACTGCACATGGCACTTCCATCATATTGGTAGATACGAGGAATTTTATAAAATTAAATGCTTACAAATGAAGGGAAATTTGACTTATTCGCATATATCTCTATATATTTATTAATTTTAACAAGGATTACAGGATTTTAAGATAATTTAATTTTTTCAATTAAGATATACAAGCCCAAAGTAATTATTTTTCAGTTACATAAAAATAAAATAGTGAGTTTAAAATCAGCAACTAAATGATAATTATTAAGAATTAAATAATTATTACAGTATGAAGTCCGTGATCCGGACATCCAATATCCGAAATGATCTAAAATTCGAACCTCAAAACCACCAACTTTTTTTTTCAATGCTGTGCACATGCACATCTGATTTTTTTCCCCATAAGAAAACATGTGGAGAATCCTGATTTTTAATTTCATTTCGGCAATAAATAAAATACCTCATTATTGAAGAAACAATACTTTAACATAAATTTGAGTGACAAATAGTTTGGCTTCGTACCTGCATATTTGCTTGGCATACATCTCAAATTGCAACATTCTACATAGACACATCATTGATTTTACAACTACTAATGTTTTATATCCTTGACACCAATTGGCAAATCATTATTTATTATATTTTACTTTCATCACTGCATGTTTTTTAACACATGACAACTTGAGTAATGAATCATGCAGCAATGCCCAAACAATTTTTTCATATTAGTACAAAGAGTATGGTAACCTTTTATGTTGACATTCTTACGCCTGGCAATGATTACACATTAAGTTAAATATGCTAAGAAATATTGACCACCACCAGAAAATTGTGCAAACTTGGCACTGCGCATACCCTCGATATTGTCCATGTACACATTGATTTATTTTCACTTAAAAAGTCAAAGGAGCACCCAATTCTACACTTGAGCCAAACAAAAAATATATAATCTCAATAAACTACATTTTAAATCAAACAATGAAATAACATAAAAAAAGGAAATGCATCTACACATTACAAAAGGAAATGTCCACTTATGCTATTTAGAAATTTGTGTGTATTCAGTCTGTGGCGCACAAAATTCCTTAATAGCATCCAAAAATTTTCCCCAAACCATGTTCCCTTTCTAATGGAATATGTTATATGGTGAGCACTTGAATCTTTCTTGCGACAAACCCACTCAAAGCCATCTGAACGATCTTTATGTTTGACCATATGCATTTCCTGTTTACAAACATAATACTTATAATTCCGTTGAATTACATCCAACGAAGTTTCTTTTCTTCTGTCCTCAACCACTTAAAAAAAAAAAAAAAAACTTTCGCTCTCCCATTCTATACTACAAAATACCCAGTTTACCACTGGCAGCCCTTTTATGATGCAAAGCAATCAGTACGCAACATACTAGCCCTTACAAATCTTGGTGAAAATGCGCTTTAGCCAACTGCTTGGCGATGTTTTGAAAATCGCCAATTCGGCGCATTTCTGCGAAACGTCTTTGCAATTAATTGCATACTTCCCGACACGCTCCGCGAAAACCTATTGTAAACAAAACATACAATTCTAAACCATATGGAAACTGTTGCCACAAAAATATAATAAAATAATATGCAAAACGAACATTACGATCATTAAAATATTTGTCAGTTACCTTTAAATTAATTGTTTACATTTTATGTTGTAATACTTACACATTTTATGCCGTTACATAACCTTCCCGACACGCTCCGCGAAAACGTAACCAAAATGGCATCCCAGAAAGAAGGAATTTTTTTTAAAAGGGCATTAAAATTACAAACGATACCATGTACACACCGTTCCGTTTTAACTTAAAAAAAACATCTGAGAATTTCACAATGTAGGCAACGTACACAAATAAACAAAATAAGCTAGAATAACGAAAATAAATTACAAGAAAATGCCATGTGCACAGCGTTCC
>KK113503.1:176264-216681 GCA_000611955.2 Stegodyphus mimosarum
GATGCCATTTTGGTTACGTTTTTGCGGAGCGTGTCGGGAAGGTTATGTAACGGCATAAAATGTGTAAGTATTACAACATAAAATGTAAATAATTAATTTAAAGGTAACTGACAAATATTTTAATGATCGTAATGTTCGTTTTGCATATTATTTTATTATATTTTTGTGGCAACAGTTTCCATACTAATTTCTGGTTTAGAATTCTATGTTTTGTTTACAATAGGTTTTCGCGGAGCATGTCGGGAAGGTTGCAATTAATTGCAAAGGCGTTTCGTAGAAACGCGCCGAATTGGCGATTTTCAAAACATCGCCAAGCAGTGGGCTAAAGCGCAATTTCACCCATCAAACATACAGTTTCCCTTCATGTAGTCATCATGACACAATTTGGTGGGTTATGGGTTGTCCTGCAACAGCAGAGAGATGCAATGCCAGCTGTTGTGCTAATAGTGATCAATGACATCTTGCACATAACAACAGGAAATGATTTTGTGCCATTGTGGTAATTATCCGGCATCCAGACTCACATCTTCTACATGGGTTTTGATAATTCTAGTAACATTTCCACAGCATATTGGTGACACTATGATGTCCATTCAGCTCTATCGTAACAGCGGATTGTCTTGCAACATCTTGACAGCCCTCCAGTGCATTTAATTGTGCAGATGGTGTCTTCGAATACTGCTTTGGCTATCTTGAATTGCATGGAACTATCATTGCTTGCAAACTGATGTATAGGTCGGGCATGCTTTTTCAAAAGCATTATGGCATGACTGCAGGATTGCGTTTTATGCTAATTTTGGTTGCCTATTTGCTTTCAGTGATCCAATCTCTACCTGATTTATAAATTGTGTGTTTTAAGTCCTCTTTTTACATTTGTTGCTTATTTTCTGAGCGTGAGTGCAATATGACTTTCTTTATCTTATGGTTTGTTTTGATTTGGTTTACTTAATTATGGGAAAGCACTCGAGGGCTATCTGCCTAAATAGGTTCGTATACCTGTTTCACATGGGGAAAACCACGAAAGCGCCCATGCAGCCAGGCCGTTCCCCTGTATACGAACAATGGATCGAACTACTAGTTTTAGGGATTTTTCGCTTCGGCCGCTGCAGGGTCTTTTTGTACCTTATGATTATTTCAATATCAATCAGCATTTTCAATTTAGATGCAAGGAATGTTACGCCAAAGCGGCTTTGCTTCTAAAATCCGTCACTACAAGGGTTACCTGAGTGAAAGATTTTTCTAAAAAAAAGCTTTATATTTACACTGCATGTGCGCAAATCCTCCGGAAACAGGATCCGAAATGCAGTTAACTAATGTTTTATCATCAGCTTACAGGTAGTATTAATATATGAAAAATTACTAAATCATGTTTAAATACTTATGATACGGAAATTCTCATAGCATATGGGGATTTGCGTTTCGTTTGATTGTAGCAGTGCATTGGCACTTTACCAAACCTACGACTGTGGCGATAAGAAACAAGCAGTTCAAAAGTCAATAAAGAAAGGGAGCATATAACATACCAGTCTTAGTCTTTCGAACTATAAAAAATATAAGAATGAAAACAATAATCTGGTGACAGAGCATAATTTAAATAAATTACTTATATCACAACATAACACAGTAAGTGCTTACAACTTCACTTCTCAGCAAGAAGTAAACAGAAGTCGAAGTTGAAGTGTTTGAAATTTTCTCAATAAGTCCGAGTTGAAGTGTTTGGTAAAGAGATTATAAGGCGACTTAGAGTTCTTGGTTATGTAATTATGTTTGTGGCGTACTGTGATACATTCATTGATTTAGTTACTAGAAGCATTCAAGCTGCATTCCAGTCAGTAAGACAATTGTTTTCATTATATCACTATCACGGTAGTTGAATAAAATTACAACTTCTAGTCACGTGACAAGAGGCCGCGCCAAGAACCAAGTTTTACTCCTCAACTTGTTAGCAATGGTGTTAATGTAAGTTTGGACACTCGGTAACAACTGAAAGAATTATAGTCTGTTCATATTTTGGATGGGAATGAGTTCACAGTGAGATGCTCAATTGGATAGAAACATGGTGCAGATATTGGTAAAAGTGTATGTTGCGATTTTTTTTCCTGATCTACATAATAATATTTTAAATAACCATATATGCTGTTAGGGTTAAGAAGCGGTTGAATAGCGTTGTTATTATTATCTTGAAATCAGTGTGAAGTAACGTTACAGTATTTGTATCGCACTCTATATATGATGCCGCCACATTTTCTTTGGGTAATTCGATGATACATTTACTGTTAATCCTCTCATATTTTTTAGGCACTATGATGCCGGTTGTTTCTGTAATTGTGTGGAGACTGCCATTTTGCAACCACGTTTTATAACAATCATTGGTCGATCTGTTGGAAATTATAAAAAGGGGTGATCTGCTGTTTTAAGTTTGTGATAACTGTTCTACTTTTCGTTAAAAATTCTGTTGTATCAGTATTTCTTAGGGAAACTTCTGCAGTTGAAAACTAAGTTGTTGCAGCGCGAACTTTCATTTGGTAATCTGAAACTCTGTGCGTGTGCTTTCTTTTAGTTTCAGTTTTGTTGGATTATTATATTATTTCTTGTTGTAACTATTGTTTCCATACTTATTGATTAATTCGTTGCTTACCCCGCGCTCAGTTTACCATTATCTTGAAAGTGACAGATGAGAATCCACCATTCCGATTCTTGCGAATTACTTTCTGAGTTGCTAAATCGTGTATAGTATTAATAAAGCAAATTTCAAAAGTGGCTAAGAAAATAATAAAATTGTTATAATAGTTGAAAATGACAATTTGTAAAGTTAAAACCATTACTTATTAGCATGTTGATTTTCTCCTTGGATCAAAATATGTAGAATTCCCAATTAGATCTTGGATTTCACAAAATTGTGGTTTATTTTCTCATGCTTGTTGTACTCTTTATCTGTAAAACAAAATTTAATCTTAACTTTTTTCTAAATTTTGGTCTTCCAATATAATTTAGAGTAAATTAATTGAATTGCGAGTAGCATTTAAATCCAAGTGCAGTGGAGTATGTAAAATTTTATTTCCCTTTGTTGAAAATTCTTTCAATTGTATTATAAGTGATTTTTTTAATTAGTTTGAAAGGGTTATTACTTTCCATCACCTGACATGAATGGCTTTTATTTCAAATCCTTTTTTTTATATATGCATTGTTTTTTTATGCTATCATCTCATTAAGAAATGCTATGTAACTGCTAGTGCTCTCATATGATAGAAAATTCTTCCATGTTTACATAGGAAAGTTTCTAGAGAATGCCATGTAATAAAAGAGTTTGTGGCTGTTGAAGCAATCAATGAAAATTTTTATTTACTATTCCTTTGATATAAGATCCAGTCAACAATAAATGCAGTGTACGTTCGTAGAATCAGAAAGGAAGAAAAAAACCAGGAAGCAATACTCGCCTCTACTTAAGCTACCTAACAATAATGGCTATTAAAAGAACCACTAGTGCTTTGGATGTCAGAAGGAATTTGAAGAACTGGCTGAGAGAGCAGATAAACCTGATCACTATCGATTATATTGTAAATTATAAAAAAGGCAGTCTTGTTCGAGTTATCAAATAAGACTGCGTCAAATGAAAGTGATGAACATGATCATCATCGATGATATTGTAGATTATCAAAAATTGCAGTCTTGTTAGAATTATCAAACAAGACTGTTGGAAAGTAGATGAACCTGATTACCATCGATGATATTGTAGATTATCAAAAATTGCAGTCTTGTTCAAATTATCAAACAAGAGAAGACGAATTATTGTCCACCACCTTTTAGTTCAGGCACTACTGCAGAGTTGTCACGTTGTTGTGAAACATGAGTAGTGCCTTCAGCAGAACTCGAACCATGGACCTCTCGAATATGCTTTGAGTGTGCTTTCCAGTTACACCATGAAGGCCCAACATATGAACAATGCATGTATTTTTAAGATCTTGTTACTAAAATTTAACAACTTGTAGAGTCGTTAGGTTATTTTGAAGTGGAAGACTTGTAAAATGATCAGTGTCTTGCCAGGACTCAAATATGTGCTGAATGTGTTTTTCAATTACACCTGTAAGGCCCAACAAATTAAGCAACAGAATGCAGAAAGGAAGGAAAAAATATCTTATATACTCTCCTTCCTCCATCTGAGGATTAGGGCCCCAAGTTGCCAAATCCTGGTGAGGGCGAATTATTGTCCACCACCTTTAGTTCGCATACTGTTGTAGAGTCATTAGGTTTTTTTTTTTTAAACAGGAAAGATGAAAAATGTGCAGTACCCTTGCCTGAACACGAATCCTGAACCTCTCGAACATTTGCTGAGTGTGCTTTCAAATTACACCATAAAGGCATGCTAGAAGAAGGAAGAAAATGCATTATAAACTTCTGGACTCTCAAAACATTCATGACTTTAATGCTAAGATTATTCATTAGATTACCATTGTTGGCACTTTGTTGCCAACAATGGTAATCTAATGAATAATCTTAGATTACCATTTATTGGTTAAATTACCATTTATTGGTTCATTAATTTAATTGTTGGCAATTTGTTGCCAACAATTAAATTCACGGCTGATTGAGCTGGCCTGACTTGGTAAAGTCCTGAGTTGTGGGTTCTGTAAAAATAGAACAGACTGCTGCCGAAAGAAAGCAAGCATCTTGGCTATATAAATATAAAACGTACAGGATGAAAAAAAAATGTTTTGAATGTTCTATTTCCTGTTCTGAAAGCAGTTTCAGTTGCAGTGTGAAGAAACTTGATGAGAATGTTTAGGTAAGAACTTGTGCTTAGTGAAACACGGAAACCTTGATATAAAAGTTATACCAAAACTTAGCATAATACCTTTATAATATAAAATACAGTGAGGAAAAAGGAGCTTTTCTCAGAATGGAGTTGGAAGAGAATATAGATCATGTTCAGTCTTGCCAAATCATCTGCTTCCTCATTCCTAGATATGGCACAGTGAGATGATATGAATTATAAAATTATGTTTGGAGGGTAATCGGATTAGTATATGAGTAATAATTGCAATCTGGAACTTTAAAGCGTGAACCTGCTTTACTTTTATTGCCTATGCTCTTTAAGGCAGCAAAAAAATCTGGAAGTCTGTTTTATTAGGAGTCAAAAGTGATATGGGTATTTTATGTTAATATTTTATTTGTAATACATAGAGGATGCTACAAGAGTAATATCTAGATGGCCTCAGCTCACCGTCAAAGGCTCTGCTTTAAAAAAAAGATAAATAATGGGAGAAAAGATAGCTGAAAATATTAGCATTGGCTGTAGCCTTATCAATCTTAGAGCAATCTGCAAAAGTATGCTGTAATTAATAATTAGGTAATGCTCTTTGTTTCCATTTCTGAAGGAAATAAAACTTCTGGACTTTAGTCTGGTTATAGAATAGGCAGGTAAAGGAATAGTTACATAGTAATACCTCAAATTTCAACAAGATCGCCGAGATTTAATAAGGGACATAGGTCAAAATAAAGTTCATCTATCAGTTTACCCCTCAATGTGATTCATTATAAGGCTTATTAGGCATCAGAGGAAGTCTAAAAATTAAAAAGAAAAAAGAGCTTTATGTTGGAAATTGAGTCTTAGCATGTGTTGGGGTGGTTTTTACAGTAACAGAAGCAAGTAAACATTTCAGCTTTCAAAGCAGGTTCGTTATAATTAAGAAAGACGCTTTTAAACATGTTTATTTTAGAAATGTGCATTAGCTTTTGCGCAGCAGACAATTTTATATTGGGCTCCATAAAATTTTGTTTCATATGCTGGTATTAAAACCTGTTCCAGTAGTGCTATAAATGTGAGAGATTATATGTTTGTAAAGTTTAAAATAACAGAAATACTGAGATACAGTACCAGCTGCTTATTAAAATCACTTCCATTCCAAGTGTATTTGAGTTTAAGTGATGGCAAATATGGTATTAAACTTATCTGCTCAAATGGTACTAATTAATGATAAAATTGGGGTATTTATACAATTTTGAAATTTAAGTTTTTTAAAAGAAATTTAAGATTATAAAATTGATGAAATTTTTAACATTTACAAGCAGTTAATGAAAAATACAGAACAAGCAAGTTCAGCAGCATTTTTCAATTTTATTATCAATTTTCTGAACCTAGCCTTTTGATCAGAATGTTTCCATTCAAGAATTTTTCTTAGGACTTGCTGTGCTATTTTCACATGCCTTCACATCACATTTGAGTGACATTATTACTCCTGTTTTCTGTGCTGTCAAAGAAAAAGCATTGTCTGATTGTGGCACATATATTGGCCAATTCTTAACTCACGTTTAGTCACAGTTTTTGTTAGTCATGATTACAGATCGGATCCCCATGTTGTGCCTGTGGAACAACACCGTACAGTTCCTGTGGAACAACACTGTACAGTTCTTGTACAGCGATAAGTTTCTATTAACATCAGCAATATGGCTACTTTTGTAGCATCTGTTGCATCCATGGATTCATCTATCACAGTAACAAACACAAGTTCTTGCATTTGGATTTTAACTTTCTGAACCTATCTGCTGCTAAATCCTCCACACATCTTGCTACTATCACACCAGATAAGCTAGTTTGACGTCCAGAGGATGTTTTCACATTTTTAGAATGATTTTAATAAAGAATTGACAAGAAGCTAATATTTTGGGAGAAAACAATCTGGTAACTGCTTATTATTTGAAAATGAGAAATATCTATCACTTTTCAGTTTATTCTTGTTTCAAAATGTTGCATATAAACAGCAGTGGATCAAAATGTAAGCTTTGGCACTTCCGAAGAGAAAAATTTCTATTCCATGATTAAAAAATGTTGTGAAATGTATGATATTAATATTCTTAAATACAAAATAAGGAGCATTATTAATTCGAAGAGGGGAAAATAATTACATTGATATGGAAACTAGTACACGACAAGGCACAATCTGTTTATGAAGTTATAAATTATTGATAATAAGAGAAAACCTGCTGACACAAAATCAACTGCAAATTCTTTATACATTGGGAGCAACTATAAATAAAGTAATAAACCAAGGTTTACAACTTAAAAAAGCTAAAAAACAATCTTTTCCAGCTTTTGCTGAGGAATGTGGCTCAATGCAAAATAATTTGTATTTTAAAAAAAATTTAGCAGGAGATAAATGCTAGAAGACAGTGTGACCCCTGATAAAGCATGGGTATATCAAATCAGATTATTATTTATCAAAATTACTGAAGAAAAAAAAACTACGTGTAATAGAAAATGAAGAGAAAAAAGTGTACACAGCTGACTATATCAATGCAACGAAAGGTTCAGTAAGGGATTTGTGATTGTAGCAGGATTCTCTTACGATGGAAAATTAAAGATTGGGGGGGATGTTAAATTCACCTCAGCATGCTATCAAGGAAGTTTTACATCCAATATTTAGAGGAGGAATTCAAATTTTTTAATCGGTGACTTTCAGAAAGTGAAATATCATCAAGACAAAGCAAGTCATACTTCGAAAAGTGCCACTGTATTCCTTGAAAATGTGAAAATTATTGATAGTGTTGCATGTATACCTTTTCAGAGTATTTCTGCAAAATACCTTATATTTCATGCTTTTGCTCTCTTGAAAAGAGCTGTTTTTAAGTGCAAACTCATCACAATTGATGGACTATGGAAAGTAGAGGATAAGGAGTGGAAATTTTGAAAAAAGCCCATCTATTATACAAATCATGATGTAGACTTAAGAGTCTAGAAAAGGCTATTAGACTGAGCATTAACTAAGCAACTTGAAATCATTCTAAAAATATATAAATGCCCTTTGTAGCTTAAGCCTGTGATGGACAAAGCACATCAGCTGTATTCTCAAGACATTGTTTTACAAACTCTTCATCAACGAAAGATTTGAAACATTAAATAAATTTTTTTTGCTGTCGTGTAATTAACGCGAACACTATTTTCGAACTTTTTATATGTGCTCCGATTGAAAAAAGATGTCGACAGTTTAGCTTTGATTCACTGACTTTATCGCTTAAAAAATGCCTATCGTTGCAGAGTATATCCTACTGTCGTTAGTATCAGAATGCATCTTGATGTTATATTCATTTATTACAGCTTGTTGCAAATAAGTGCTTTTGTACTTGGTGTAAAAGGAAAGACTGCTGTTCTTGAAAAAATTGCACATTTTTTTCACTCGTTTTAATATGCAGAATGCTTCTGAATTTGAATGTTTAAAACAATAATGAAGTCTGAACTGAACTCCAAATTTATAGAAAGTTGATTAGTAGATCTTAGGTCAGGATCCTTCATTGCCTGCCCGGGCTGAGAATTGTCCGGGTAAGAAAGTTTCAAGAATACTAAAGTATTTCACCTGAGAGGTTTGGAGTTAAAATTGATTTTCTCTCATCTGATGTACATTTCGTTATCATTTTTCTCATCTGATGTATGAGAGAATGAAATGTACACTGTGCAAAAAAAAGGGGGAGGACAGTTCTATATCTCCCGTTCTACTGGGCCGATTGACGAAATTCAAATTGCGTTTTTCATGTCTCAAAAGCACGACTTAGGATATGTATTAGATTTATGTATAGCGTTGTTAAAATATACTTATTTTGACACAAAATTGGAGTTTTCCTGAAATGACATGCTACCATTTTTCCATATTTTGATTCTACGACTCACATTATGCCAAACTACAAAGTTTTGTAAAAATCGCATGAATAGTTTTTAAAAAATCTCTCAAAATTTTAGTTCCTCAATGTTAATTCAATTTGGTACATATTTATTAATATCTCTTTTTTTATGAAACATTTGATTCCATTTTACACAGTTTGAAATTTAGGTTTCATTTCAAATAAAATTCCCCCATTTTTTAAGATTTATTTTTAATTTTGTATTTTTAAATAATTTTTATAAATTTTTCAAAAAATATTTTGAATTATAACCTCTAAAATTTTTACAATCATCTTAAAGTAGATGTATTTCTAAGCATACCTGCAAAAAATTAGAGCTTTTTATTCAAAATTTCCGAAGATATATGTGAATTTATATATTGGCGGATTTTGAAATTGGCATATTTATAGAAAACGAAAATGCCGTTTACGCCTGTTGTTGAAATTATTTGAAAGTACGACCGATGTGACTTTTTTCCTGCTCATCTGCAATGGAAGGGACAGGAAAATAGGCTGCCATGTATTTAGAAGTTCGTCAAGTGAATTATTCTTGGCGCAACTGAAAAAAATTTGCTAAGTTAAATTTTTAAATTTCTGTAAATTTCACACCAAATTTTGCAAAATTTAATATTTAGATATATTTTGAGTCGTAGAACCGAAATATGGAAAAAAAATTGGTATGTTATTTCAGAAATGTCCCATTTTATGTCAAAATGCCTTTATTAGAACAAAGCTATGTATAAATCTAATATATATCCTAAGTCGTGCTTTCGAGACATGGAAAACACAATTTAAGTTTCATCAATCAGCCCAGTAGAACGGAATATATAAAACTGACCCCTCCCTTTTTTTTACTACAGTGTACATTTGGTCAAGGTCACTAAATGATTTGATGTGTATTGGTTTGGCATTTCTTAGAAGCTTAAGAAAATGCAGTATAAATAGCATAGAAGATGGTTACATCCTATATGTCCAAATCTCTGACATCTGAAGTTAGATCTTTGGTGCCTGGAGAATATTTTTGATTTTGTTGAAATGGAAGGGCAGAAGTAGAGTTTCGTGCTTTTTTTTTAAATCGGGCTTGAGTTCAAGAAAACAGGGATTGATAAATCCAGTTTTGGATTTTTTTCGTTAAATGTCTTAGCTTAATGGTGGAGTAATCCTTGTGAATAAACTCACAGTGTATGGAATCAAGATCTTTGTCAGTTGCAGATCCATGAGTAATGACTTTGATGGAAGATTGTTGTGTCTTTCAAAAGGTGAAAATTCGTGGCTCAGTGTTAAAAGAACCTCTTTCTCTGGCATTGTTGGAATGAAAATTTAGGTGGATTTCATCAGGGTGCCGAAGAAGTTGCTGATTTCAGGCTTTTTGAGAAGAGATTTTAACTCCTTCCATGTAATTTCGTGACACAGGCAGATGATTGGTGGCAGGTAGATGGGCTTTCTTTTCTGTAGGAGTTGGGGTTCTACGTCATCTGTCATAGAATTAGTTGAAACCTATGTTTTTTCTAAGCAGCTGAAAGGATGTGATGAAATTTCACTCTTCAGAGGTGGTAGAGAATTCATCATCCGCAATGGGAATCTGAGGTTTCTTTTGGCACTACGTTCAAGAGGATAAATGTTGAGTTTCTAAAGTTTGAGAAATGCATGGCTTCATGAGCTGATGACAGTCACGAAAATAATTTTTTGCAATGCAATCATCATTGGTATTGAGATAATTCCATATTCCATTATCGCAGCCAACATTATGCTTAGTAATTTTTTTCTGTACGTACTCATCTTGAAGTGATGGTAGACTGATAATCTAAAAGCAATAATGAGCATGAGTAACTTAGCTTAAATAAATTGCATAAACCCTGCTTATTTCCAGCCAGTCACAATGTTTATATCCACTTGTTTCTTTGCCAGCTAATTGCAACACTAGGAAAAATAGAATTCCATTCATTTTTTTTTCCCTTTCCCTCATTACACTTTTGAACAAGGTGCCTTAGAATGTATAAGAAGGATCCTAGGCATGGTTTCTTTTGAGTTTATTTCAGTTAAGAAGGTCAAAACATTGGGGTGCTTAAAATATATTGACCCCCAACAAAATCTGTGGTGGGTGAGACAAATATCAAACATCTCAAAAACTTCTTTATGCAGAAAAGTAAAGAATTTGCTGTAGTGTCATTTTTATTTATTGAAAAGGCTTAATGGGCTACAGGTTGAAGATCCATTGTCCTGTTTTTGTTAGCATTAAGATAAAACTCTGCTCCTCTGAAGTATAAGCAAAGAACTAGTCCCCATACCTCTGAAAATGGTTTTCGCAGGTACAGGGATCAAGAAGTAGCAAAATTATTATCAGATCCATTTTATTTAAGCACTGTATTCCGAAACAATAAAGCCACAATACGTGATATGTTAAATGTATGAGCTGTATTAAGTATCAGGAGGATATTCTGGCACTGGTCTTACGCCAATATTAAGTTTAATAAATGTTGGTTCTACGGACTAGTATACATTTGATTTGGTTCTGGGAAATTTTAATGTTAAAAGCAGCTAATTTTATTATCCACCAAGTTTAAATAAGCAGTGGGTACTGTAAAAGTTTTAATACAGAAATAAATTTCGCATGGTGTGACATCATGTAGATTGTAAGGAGCATTTTCAAGTAAAAAGCCATACAAATAAGCCTTTTTATCAATATTTATTTGTTACAGATTTTGAAGTACAGCACTTTGGTGAATTTCTAGATTGCAATAACAATTCCCTATGTTTGCCACGATTAATGAATGATGAGAGTGGATATTTTCTTTTCACATATTCTTCTAAGATTGCGTTTTCCTGGTCATTTGAAGAATAAAGAGGAGCATGAAATATTGTCCTGATTCACTTAATTTTGTATTGGAGTTGCTGGTATTTTAGTTTTCATTACCTGTAGCTTAATTAGATGTCCCAAGCTCGGAGTAAACATATTGGTTACTTGAGACAAATGTTCTCTTAACCTCCTAAGGTTGACTTGATGGATTGTTTATTAGAAACACATAGTTGTTTCCAAGAAAGTTTTCTTTTTTGTGATTTCATTCTTTGTGGAGTTTGTTTCATTCTGTATTGAGATGGCATCAATATGTGTAATAGGCATTTTAATTAAATGGGAGTAATAAAAATTATTTAAATTTTCGTATTTGTTAGAGATTTAGGTTTTGTGAATGAGGCATGATAATGTAATATTGCAGTCTTATGTTGAATCATCATCTACTGTGCTTCATTAAAAAAAATCCAGTCTGATAGTTACTATTTTTTTCAAGGTGAAATGATATTAAAAATAATGCCTTGTAGCTAATTTATATTTGAAGGTGACTGTGATTGCCATATAATATTCCTGATAAAAATAGTTAAATGTTTATGTGTAATAATATAGGTTTTGTGAACTGTGACTTGAATTAATGAATGCCTGCTGGAAACCCATGTGATTCATTTGTTATCAGAAATCCTGAGAATGGAGGTAAGGCATTTATATTATTAATTATAAAAGGATTCTGCAGTCAGATGGAAAATTATTAGAGTTTTAAGGTTATTGTTGAGATATTTGTTTTTTCTTTAAAACTTTTGGAACTTTTAGTAGATAGTTGCAGTTACTGTAATAAAAAATGCCATTTGCACATTGGCTAGACACCAAACTCCTTTAGTTTGTTAGTTTATTCTTATCTCATTTAATATGTGTCTTGCAGTTTTTTCAGATCCACTTCATGAATTGTCAATAATTCTATTTAGTTGTCATATGTATTTCCCTTATTTACATGGATCATTCCATCTCTTGTTTTTGTGGCAGTTCTTCTGCATTTGCTCTTATTCTGTTTGGTGGTTTTACTGCTGTTGCCTCTGCAGAATTTAAATTGAACATAGTATACAGCATATGATGTAAGGGAGAAGTAGTAATTTCAGTTCAGCTTGCAGTAGCTGACTTTCTGAGAATTTACTTTTTAGAGTATTGGAAAACAGAAATTTGCAAATTTTGAGAAGAAACTAATGCTTGAGGTTGACTGATGCAAAACCCAATTGACATTTGCCACTTAAAAAATAGGTTTAGCGCCAGTTGAGTCTGTTCCCAAAACAGCCGCAACAGTTTTGTACCATTTAAGCATAACAATAGGATTCAGTAATTTTATTCCCAATTCATCATGATTAGGAAATATGTCCTAATTTCATTTGTAACACAGTCTGTGGCCCCTTCTGTAAATAAGGTATCATGAAGTTGTTTCTTTCAAAAGTATAAATTTTTTTTGTGATTTAACTTGGATGTGATTATATACAAAAACAATATTGCATAAATATTTTGGTTTAAATTTTATTTTTTATTATAATAAAAGCTGTTAACCTCATTTTATGTTTCCAAGGCATGCCACAAGGCAACTTTTTATCATATTTAAGATAATCTTGGGTGTTGATATGTCATAATTTTGAAGCTGTAAAATAGTTTTGATTAATTTAATCTTTTCCAGAATTAAAATGTCAAGTTTTGAAAAAATTTCCAAATTAGAAATCTAGTTGTCCCATTTGCTGTTAAAAACCATTTTTAAAAAAATAATTCTGGTAGCTTTGCTTCCTAGCATGCATTGTATTGAAAAAAATCCGATTTCTATGTATTACTAACCAAAAAAATGGAAAGTTTTCAGTCAGGTGGGGAACAGTGATATATAATTTACTTTTGTTGTTTTGGTGTAACGAACGGAGAGTGAAGTCATAAACTCGACCCTTCTTTGCATTTATACAAGGGGGTGGAAGGCAAAAGTTAATATGGAAATGATAGTCCGAAGCTATTTCTAGTTCAGGCTGAATTGGGAATAAAATAATCAAGGCTATATTGAGAAAAGGATCACTTAGGACATAACGTATAAAATATTGGATATGTTGCATGAAAATAGGTAAGAGCTTATGGCTTTGTGCAGATCTGTCTCATGTGACTAAGTTTCTTATATTCTGTTTTCTCCTTTTATAAAGTTAATTTTCTTTTATGTATGGCATATTGCAGTAACAGCATCAGGAAATGAAATGGCCATTAAATTAAAATTATCTAATATTTATGATAGAAATATTGAAGGATTTAAATAAATGTATTAGATTTATTTTTATCAAAAATGTGAAATTTGCTAAATAAAAAATTACTTGTCTCCAGGCCTGAGCAAGATTGTAAAATATATGTCTCTAAATGCAATAGAAGTTAAATTTGGTAAATGTAATTGTTTTAGATAGTGTGAAGTAATTTTTAAATGTACATTATTATATCCAAAAAAATATTACACAATTTTTTTATTTTAAAATAGAAAAAGAGGAAAAATTATATTGTTGATGATTCAGTCAAAATAATTTTAAAAGTGCCAATAGTCAGTTAATATAGAAAAAAAACCCTCTGATTTTGAAATGTGTTGTGCAGTTAATTTTTCTTGCTTTCATCACAGTAATATCAGTAATATTTTTTTTTTCAAAATTTATTTAGTTACTTTGTCCTCTGACGTTTCATTTAGAATTTGCTTGCTGAAATTCCTTTCACCTCTGGCAATAATAACTGACATATCAACAGTAATTTTAATAGAATTTTCAAATTTGTATGTGTTGAAACTCTGGATTATTTTTAAAAGATCTTAAGAGCTGCTTTAGTGTCTGGAATCAATACAGTGCAGAGTCTGAAATCTGGACGTCCAATATCCAGAATGATCTAAAATCAGGACCCCAAAGCTAACAACAACCTTTTTTTTTCCCCAGAGGAATTTTTTTTATACCTTTTGCATGTGCATTTGATTTTTCCCCCCTCATAATAAATCATGAGGGGAGTCCGATTCTTAATTTCACTCTAGCACTAAATAAAATACCTCATTATTGAAGAAGCAATCATTTTAGCTTAAGTTTGTGTGATCAATAATTTGGCTGCGTATCTGCTTAGTCTCAAACAGAAACATTCTACATAGAAACATTGTGGATTTTATACCTACTAATATTTTACATCCCTGACACCAATCTGGTGAATCATTATTTATTATATTTTGCTTTCATCACGTTTATTCATTATTTATTATATTTTGCTTTTATCACAATATTATATTTTGCTCAAGTTGTGTGTTTATCAACACATGACAACTTGAGTAATAACTTATGCAACAATGCCTAAACTTTTTTTTTTTTTTTTTAATATTAGTAATTGTATAGTAACCTTTTCTATTGACTTTACACTTGGTGATGATTACAGATATAAGATAAATGAGCTTGGAAATGTTGGAAAGGAAATATTAAGCAAAAATTCCTTTCTATATGCTAAAAATGGAATCTGAATGATACGCCTAGGCCAAGTGATGTCAGTGCTATTTGAGTTAAGAATAATGATGTGTTATTCACATAAATACAGAGCAGGCACCACAGCTCATATGTCCGCACTCACCGGCTGAATTTAGGAAACACAATTTTGTTGGAATTTGGAGAAGCACCGAGCAAAAAAATTAGAGGATGACCATATTTTTAGAATTTAGGGAGAACCTAAAATTCAGGAGTGGTGAAAGTTTAGAATTTAGGAGAGACTGTATTGACATACTATGAGACATCTAGCGCCAGCCGTTAGTAAGCCTTTGTAAGAATTTATTTATTTAGGCCTGAGATAAGCCTTAAGCATGTGTAAGAAATAGATGTAACTAATAAATAATTAGTGTGTGATAGAAGCAAGACAAAATTTATCAGAACAACGATGTCATTCATCGCCAGTAATATATAGCGGACTGTATTAAGCTAAGCTAAGCTAAAAATGTAGCAGATGCACTGTTCCTTAACTTTCTGCTTTCATCCAGCTTAATATTTTTTTGCAGGCTGCTGTTATTACAGCAGTTTTATGACAAAGTTTGAAGTTTAGATTCTATCGAAAAGAGTTTGTATTTCTAAAACTGCAGTAGGATCTACAATAAACTTAAAAACTGAGTGCATATATTCGACGAGTTGGTTATACTGAAGATGCTGAACTATTTGCAGATGAACTCACTGAACTCATAGTGAAAATTATCTCCGGAACAAATTTGCAATGCTGATGAAACTGGTCTTTTCTAGAATATGTACCATGAAATACCATAGCAACCTCTGCAGAAAAGGCTTGTTGTCAGATTCCAGAGCGAGACTAACAATTTTAGCATGTGCAAAAGCTGCAGGAACGCACAAGTGTAAAGTTTTCATAATGGAAAAGAAAAAAAAACACGGTCTTATGCTTTTAAAGCAGTACAGATTCTTCCTGTTATATGATGTGCAAATAAAAGAGCATGGATGACACACAAGTGTTAATGAATGATTGGTTTAAAAATAATTTCATACCCGAGGGCTCAGCAACATTTGAACTCGGTTTACCTAATGATGCAAAAATTGTCCTCATTGTAGATGACTATTCGCCTCTTACGCCGCTTTAAGTTTTAGTGAAAGATAATGTATCCATATTGTTCTTTCTTCCAAACTGTATGCTCATTATTCACCCTATGGATATCATAACAGTGCAGGTGCTGAAATGCAAATATAAAGTAGCATTTATAAAATTCATGTTAAATTTCTTGAATAGTGGCAAGCCTGGTGATGAAGATGATAGCCACGAATCTAAAGGTTTTATGATAGCACAAACCAAAGGTGAAATTTTCTAATTAATAGATTTTGTAAAGAAATTTGGAGAACTGATAATAAATGAAGATGATATAACAGAAGTCTTTCATTGGGATGACAATGCCCAGTCATCAGTCAATTAACGGATGGCACAATCTATAGTATGGTTCTAGATCCAGAAAGTACTGCTACCAATAGTGAAAAAAGTGACAGAGAGCTTACTGAATCTGAAAAAATTTTGATTGACAAGTTATTGAAACTCTCAATACAGCATTTACAAGACTTGAACAATGGAACTTTGTAACTGAACAAGAAATTATGACTGTCTATAGAATTAAAGAGAAAGTATCGTATAATATGAAGCAACTTACAAAGTAAAGAATAAATATCAAGCTCTTTTTTGTGTGTGTGTGTGTAAATTTTGATACCTTTAAGATAATAATTGCTTCATTATTTCGGAGTTGTCAACTCTACCGAATTCCGACCATATTCCCGCCCAACTTTCTCTTCTTAAAATTTCTCACAATTTTTATATAGCTTTGCTTAATACTTTTTTATTTGCCCCCCAAAAGCGCTTGTTTTTTCTAGATGCATACTAAAAAGAAAGGAACCGAAGTTGTTTTATCAATAAGATATTGCACATTTCTGCTATGTGTATGAGAGTCCGAAAATGTCATTCCACTTGAATGAGAATTAAGCGTCGCTGCAGGTCATCGGGCATATATTACCCAATGAGCAGAAAGCAAAATCAAGGTTGTTTATTCCATTTGTCGCGCCAATGAGCAGCATAAGTTTCACATGCTTCCTTGAAACAGTTAAGGAACAGCGATCTTTTGCCTTAGTTATGTCTGCGAAACATGTAAAATGCTCATGTGCTTTACAAAAATTGGACACAGATGACTTTTGTTCTATTGTTTTGTCAAGGAAATGTAATATTGCAATATGTATCATTTGTCATTGCAATTTTTCGATTTTGCACAGTGGAAGAGCCGATGTTCTTGAACATGTGCGTACACAAGGTCAACGTGTGTTGTACTGGAAAGAAAATTACATTTTTTTTAAACAATGGACCAAAAGGTTATTAATGCAGTATGCTTGATCTCTGCATTTTTACTGAAGCAGACAACCTGCCTTTAAATGCTTCAGATCATGCTGCAGCCTTTTTAGAAGTTTCCCGGAAGTAAAATCGCTAAGAAATACTCAAGTGCAAGGGCAAAAACTATAAAAAGTTTTTAAACACTTTTATTTTCAGATATTAATTAGTCACTATTTAAAATTTAATTAATTATTAAAAAATATTTTTCTTTCTACATATTTTCATTTAAAAAATCTTTTTGTCGTCGAAAAGTTCTGATTTTTTTAATGTTGTAGATTGGCAAGTATGTTAGTATTTCATAAATCGCGATTTCATTTTTTAAATTTTATAATTCTTGCATGTTATCTTACTAGATTTAAACTGGTGATCTAATATCGAGAAAAATCATGAGTCTGGAATCGCCAAAGTTGCAACAAGTCCAGATTTCGGATATTGTACTGTATAGTTGCATTGTTTTTAAAATTAAACTTTTTGGAATAAACTTTCTGCAATGTCTGTACCATTCTGATAATTTATATGTGAAGTTACTTCTTTAAGTCAATTGAATCCTGTGACATTAATTTTTACAAGTCAGAAATTGAGAATTATATTAATGCTGTAGTATCTTAATAAAGTAAGAGAAAATTGTTGCATGATGTTTAGAGAATACAGAAACCAAAGAAAGTTCATGAGAATACTATCCTTGAAAGCTTGTAAGATGAAGTGAATATATTTTAATATTGAAAACATTTGGCTTTCTTAATCTCATCGATATAGATTTCTGTCATTATGTCGAATTCTGTAAGTACGGTGAATTTAGAACTTTATAATTTTCCATGTCTTCACTGTTAATATGGGTCTTAAACTAAGTTATCTTTTCCTGTTAGTATCAGGTATCTAAAACCGTTATTGCTGCTGGGATACAAAGTGAAATTGAAACATCAGGTGATGGCAACTCCACCAAGATGACATCGAAACTTGCCATTCCGTCATCCATTAGTCAGTGCAGAGTTGCGAGGTGAGTTGGATATGTCAAAAACAATTTTATGAGAAGTACAATCCTGAAGTAAACATGTCAGTGTCGAAGAATGTGTTATGGCTGTGTTTGCCTTATGTGTTTAAATTGTACAGCCAAGGCTGTTTAAGCTGCTTGAAAAATATGCTCAGCACTTAAGAGAGAAGTAGGACTGAGTGAGTGTACAAATATAAAAATAATTCAGCCGGTTTTACATTGGGAAATGAGTCTGCAGGACAAACCATGAGCAGTAGTTTATCAAGTACTGAAGCTGTGCTGAAGGAGGATATCATGTATGTCCTTATCAATTATGCAGGAAGCTAGCACAAGTGTTTATGAGTATTCGAAGAAATAAATCAGTCACATCTGCATAACCACGTGAAAACATGGAAGCCCAGTAAATGGGTTCCCAACCAAGGTAGACTTCAGCAGCTCCGTGTTTGGTGCTGTAATGCAACAAGAAAGCTTCATTCTTTTGTATTGATAAGAACTGAGTGTTTCCTAACTGCAGAAGAAAACATCAGTATTGACATGTGATGAGAATTGGATATTACTAGATCACAAAAGAAAAGATCATTGGTTGTCTCTTGGTTCTGTGGCATTTGCTGTCAAACAAAACATTCTTCACAGAATGCTGCCTTTGTTTGGATGGACCTAGTGTTTGTATTGTTCACTTTTTGCAGAGTGACAAAGCTATCACAGCTGGATTATAATCCTCCCAAAGTGGGTACAAAAGATAGTAGCTGCTTTTCAACCCTATGTGTAGTTGTCAAAGATTGCAGGTGCTTTGTATCAGAAGTAGCCAGACCTAATTCACAGGAAAGTAGTGATGCATTTTCAAGACAACTTCAGACGTCATACAGTTAAAGTGATTTATATACGATCACACTTTTTTAACATTATCTGTCTTACTTCCTGGACAGTGCTGCATCTGACTATCACCTGTTTTTTATCATAGATAACAATCTTTGTGAACTACAGTTCTGCACCCGAGATGGTGTCATGCAGGCGATACTCAATTTTTTGGCTGTAGGGACAAGAACCATATACACCATACAAACCTCCACATAGATAAGCTTACAGTTTGTTGGAAATCTAATTTAACCTGCAGGCGATTATTTCTCTAAATAAAATGCAATTTCAGATAGGCAATGGCACAAGCTTTTTTGGTTACTTAAGTTCTGCCCAGTGATGGTTAAGTAGATAAAACTGCAGGTAGTTTGACATAATTTTAATCCTGATGAATAGACTAGCTGCATTAATATTTTCATGATTTTAATGCATAAGTATAAATGCAAGCCACTTTTCCTTAAAAAGTTTGTAACTGGAGAATCTTCTTCGCAGGCGTATGCTCTCTTGTGATACGTCATATTAAATTAGATGGAAAATGTCTCTACCCTAGACATTTTTTAATTTTGAAAGTTTGTTTCTAGTAATTTAAAATATAGCTTTTGTCCCTGTGATCTTTTTCATTAATGTTTGTGATATTCTGTGACCTAATAGTTCACACAGTTAAGGAAAGTGTAGTGCAAGAACTTCAGTTTGGTTGCTTGGGTGATCTCCTTTTGATAAAAATCAGAATTAACACACAATCACAGTAACTGCTATCTGAGACAGAAATATATGATGATGCAACATTGCCATATCATGTAGTGCACCAATGAGTGGAAATTTTCCATGAAGTATGTGATATGCCATTCAGATGTCATTCTTGATGACACAAGTTAAAAACCATATAATTCATCTCCTTCCTTCTTTGTTGGATGATGATCGTCGATAGACTGTACCAAAATTAGGCACTAGAATAATCATATGCCACAAAATTGCCCCACACTCTGCAAGGTATCCATGAAAAAGAGGAGAGTTCCATTCAATGGATCATCAGCCAGAAAAAAGGATGGCCTGACTGTCACAAATCATGCAGGAAAAGAAATCTAGTGAATGAAGGCATCCTGGTTCAACTCATCCACAGAATATGCGCATGCCATAAAGGTGACTGGAACATTTGACTTAAATGGAATGATACTGCACCATGTACAGACTATTGACATTGCCTATTACTGTGATTTTCTACATTGTGTCCAACACTCCTGAGAATGTAATGGCAGTTGATGATGAATCGTCATTATCCTGTATAATTACCTGAGCATTATCATGAAACTCCTGTGGAGAATACTGAAGCACCGACCATACTTATTTGATATGAGACTGTGTGACTGATTTCTTTGCCAAAATGAAAGAATGATTGTGAGGGATCTACTACAGTAGTAGAGATGAGGTTATCTATGCTGTAGGACAGTCGTGATGAGTTTGATTATGGCAAATCACATTGGCGATCTGTCTAAGGAAAACTGCTTATATTCATGCTCTTCTTGAAGAAAACCACAGAAATGCACATTCAAACAGCGTAATTCTCTGGAATCAAATGCGTGTCCAATTATCAGTGTTCACTGGCTTTGCTGCTCGATCATGGTGGGACATCTACAGAAGTGGGCATTTCTATGGTATACGTCCTCCAGCAATTTGGTAGAAGGTAGTAAATGTAGCAGACAATTACACTCATGTCCATAAATTAAGGATAATGCAAAATCAGGCAAAGGAAGAGTTAGAAGAAAAACAAATTTGACTTATTTGTAAAGCATATTTATTAAACAAAAGGTAAAGAGCAAAAAAAGATGCTATATGTTTGATATTATTAAAAAAATTAGTGATTTTTTCTCCCTGGAGCAAATTACAAAGAAAACCTATTTACAAAAAACCAATATTACATGGTTGATATGATTGTTAATACATTGTATGTCTCCCAGACGATACAATACAGTCCGTATAACACCTAGGCATGCTGAGTATCAAATTATCGATCTGATCTTGGGGGGGATATTACACCACTCAAAAAGCAATGCTCTCTGAAGTTCCAGTAGAATGTAGGAGGAGGTTGACGGGTTGCAACTCGTCGGCCAAGCATGTCCCACACGTGTTCTACTGGATTCAAGTCCGGAGATAATGCTGGTCATAGCATTTAATTCTAAAAGTCAGTCACTGCAGTGTACTTTGTTCTTTTCCTCTTCATGTAACTATCTTTTTGAAAATGGAAGTCTTAATTTCTTAGGCCCGTATCACATGCATTTATTTCATATAAACAACTGTTTCAGACAATTTTTCTGCCTGCTTTACTATTGAAAAATAACACATGATTTTTTTTTCCCTTCCTTTTGAAAGTGAACAACTTGAAAAAGAACTGCAAGTTGTTCATTTTCAACCAGTCAGCTTGTTTGTAATGGAGAACTAGTTTCCCCTTTACATGTTAACCCCAAAGTGATCAGTGGTAATTGGCTGTTATGACAAAGAAAAATTTTTCCGAAACAAACTTATGTGCAGTAGCAGCCGTAAGCACAATCAGATTAAAAATATGATCTGTTGTTTTAAATCAGTCAGCTTAGAATTGGCTTAGTAAAATTTATCTTGTTCTATCAACTGCCTTTGAATTAGCTGGCTTAGTAAAATTTATCTTGTTCTATCAACTGCCTTTGAATTAGCAGAATTAAACTAAGCTTTGTTATGCACTCTGTTACCATGCAATCAGCATGTGCATTTGTTGTATTTCTTTCATAATAAGTGTCGAGCCTTGTTTTTAATTTCTTTGATATAAAAAAATTTTATTCCATTGCATAAACAATAAAAATTATTCAGAAAAAGAAAAACATTGGTTTTCTGCTTTTACATTCTGTCTGGTTTTGAATAATGAGGAATGTAATTAATTGTTCATAACCAAAATAAATATGGATATAGTAAAACACAGATTTGTGTCATGAATCTTTTTCAAAAGGAAACATAGAACTAAGGCAAGGAACTGGTGTGATATATTTTGCTTTTTCACTTGCTTGTTTGTTATAGCATATTAATTCATACTTAAATAATTGTATTGTTTTGATGCTATGGTGAATAAACTGAAAGACACTGTCAGAGCATGTGGCTTAAAAAGATAATTAATAGAAATCAGTTGTCCAAGAATGAAACACAGTATCAAGAATATGGTATGGTTTTTGTTTCTTTTAGAATTGTCCTTCTCAAAGGTGAAAGTTATTTTTTATAACTACTTTGGTGTCTGTCCTAGCTGCTAACTTTTGTCTTGGTTCTGCTAGAACATCATTTTAGCAGCCACTTTGCAAGAAATTTTCATCTGTCGTCATGAGTTTCTGTGTAGTATTTAAATTTCATAAATGCAAAATATTAAGCATTCATAGGGTAGTGCTGCCGTTTGGAATCGAAAGGAAATTCTAGAAACTCAAGATTGCTGCTTTTTGTGCAGAAAAATTAGCATTTTTTAGGTGCTTAAAAAATTGACAAACTCTCCATGCCCTTTAAATAGTTAAACACAAAATTTGGAGGGGGGGGGTGAATCACTATGAATGATGGGAATTAGCATTGCACATATTCAGTACTTAGTTATTACGTATTCTTATATTAACACAAATAGAATTAAGTAAAATGCAAATTTTAAAACTCACCAGTTTTTTTGAGTAGTATGCAAAAAATCTGTTGATATTTATATAAATAATTTATGGTGGAGATATACATATTATCTGGTTTATAGAAATAATAGATATATACCTCAGGTTTAAGATGCAATCAAAAGTCTAGAAATAATACTTTGATTACACTCATCACAATTAAAATGATTTGAATGCAAATTTGGTTCTATTTTGAATGGTAAATTCCTTTATAATATCTTCATAAGAGAGGGCTATACTTTAACTCTGGGAAGAAGTTCTTATTTCTCAATTGATAATATGCTAAGTACATTGAACCTCTCTTGTGACAGCATTACTCTAATATAATAATTCATCTCAGTACTAAAAAGGATCATTCTGCTGATGCAATTAAAGATGGTATTAATAGAACGAGTGAAGATAATTTATAAGCATTGCTCTTATGCTATGGACTTTTCTAGTACTTATATATGGTGCTAGTTCATTTGCAAGTTTAATTTCAAATTCTGTAGAATAAGGTAATCAGCTCATCTTTAAGCTTTACAAAATAAAGAACCATACACAATCTATCGATTGTTTTAAAATTTCCATATTTTTCATTACAACCTTTTTATTGAGCTTTATAGGTATTTGCTTCTCTCAACTTAATAGATCTATTCTTAATCACTCAAATGTTGTAAACTTGCTTTAATATGACCAGGAAATTTTTCATATATTGGTAATACATTTAAATCTAAGTCTGTTCTTTAAATCACTCTCTTCATCAGTGCCAAGAGTCCATAGTCAGTTAACCAATTAGTTCTTGTACTAAGTGGGATGAAAATATCATAGAAATTCATGTTTTTTTATCCAGTTTAAACTGTTTAAAGAAGAGAAAGGTCTATTTTTTTATTATTATTATTTCTTTTTTCCCTTCCTCAAAGGAAAGTCGTAAGGCTAAATGAGTTTTGAGTTAAATATTGTATCACACATTTTGTTCCATTTTTTTGCCATTCTTGAGATGTTTTTAGAAAATACTGGCTATTGTGTCTTTAAAACGCTATAATAAAAATTCAGAAAAAGCCCAGAAATTAAAAGTTAACCAGACTTAAATCAAATAATCGTTATGCTGTGTTAATAAACTTTTAAGCAAAAAGAAATGATGACTAGTGTAGCTAAAATGTACTCAAGTGAATGCAGTGACAATAGCTCACTGTTTGGAGCTGATGCATACACATAAGTCAAAATTTGTGGCTTCTTCTCCCTCCCCCCCCAATAGGATTGACGTGCACCTGTTATGTGCAGCCCTTGATGAAATTTTCCAACACTGAAACTCCCCAGAAAAACTGTATGGATAGTTTTCTTGATAAACGGACAGTCTTTGGGGAGACAGTGCTCGTGGAGTATGTAGCCATCTGTTACATTATTTCGTAGTTGATGCGGTGAATTTTGTTATTTCACCATCAGTCCAAGCCCTCATTCTGTCACTACCAAACAATCAAAACCAAAAAAATTTAGTGTAATATCTATTAACTGATTAAATTTCTTGAATTCTATATCATGCTTCAAATTGTTCCTGGAAAAAACATTCCCTTAGTCTTGCTGTATAATTAAATGCATAGTACAATCTCTTTGTCATGTGGAACTGTGAAATAAGTAATAATTGAGCCTTAAAGTAAATGCGTAGTACAGTGCACATCTCCAAACAGAAAACTTGCCTCTAGTGTACTAAAAGATAGTAATAAATTGCTTTAAACTCAGTGTAAACTGTGAATATTCTCTCTTTGTAACTATTTTGCAACAGCATGCTTGAGAGTGAAATCCATCCAATGCCTCGCATTGCAGGTGGAAAGGACAGGAAGGGAGGTTTTTACTTTGCCCGTTGTATTTTGTCCCCTGAATGCTGATGCTATTCATCATGCACAGTAAGGTAAATAGGTAGAAAGACATGAGTAAGTGATAACACACAACTCAATGCATTTTGAACATGTGACTCTAAAGTCTGTGATTCAGTGCACAGCAAGTTTAAAAGCAGTTAATAAGGATTTTATAATGTGATAGATTTAACCCTCTCAGCGTTACGGCCGGATTTTTCCGTATAGAAGGCTGCCTTCTGTATTCGCTACACATCAAAATTTCTGCTATTTTTAATATATCTGATTTCGGTTTGGATTTATATTGGAAGAAAAGAAATCAAGGTACAAAATGAAAGAGTCATTTTTTAATTAAAATCATGAAAATAACACTTGTTCATGACATTTTGAGAAACTTTGAAATTTCAAGACTAAGCCCGTAACGCTCGGAGGGTTAAACAATATATCTTTTTTCTCAATTTTGAAATTTATAAGCATGCATCACATGCCTTGAGGTGACACATCTGATTTTGTTCCAGCATTATTTCAGTGTGTATTTAAATGAAGAGTAGTATCAAAATTAGTTACTATCTTGGCCAAATCACTAATAAACATAGCAAACATTCTTTTTTAGACTTCAATTGTTAAAGGTTTGCTCTAATTTGGTGCTTGCATCTCAGAACTGCTGCGTATATATAGAAGTTGCTTTGAATAAGTTTTATGTATAGATGATTTGGTGAAGTTAAAAATTTTTAATAGAGGGAATAATTGATATGTTTTCAGTTATTTATATATATATATATATACATATATACATATATATATTGAGCATTTTTATTATATTTAATACAAATTATACCAGGAACTGATACAAGTATTTTTTTCCACTTCTTTTAGTATGGATTTAAATTAACAGCTTCAAAATCCTTAATCAGTTTACGATAATCGTATCATTCTTGCTACAAAATTTCTCTCTAATTTAAAATATTGGATGATTATTAATAGCTATATTTTTATTCTGCTGTTTCTTAAGTTTGGGTTTCTGCAAAAATAAACAAGAAATGAACAAAAAATCAATCAATAATGTATAGTCATTGGTCTTTACAGCTTCTTCCTTTCAACAAGCTGTTCAGTGCTTCGACAGCGGAAATAACAGTTTTTGAATAACTGAAACCAGTTTTGAACCACCCTAAGAGGGATTGCTTTTTTGCCTTACATTTCATGAATATCTCGAACAACTTCTATGGCTGTGGCACCTTGATTAAATGCAAAAATCAGATGGTGTTGAAAATGCTCTTTTTTGTCTGCTTGGCATTTCATTTTAATGACATGAAAGGAACAAAAAGTATGTCAGCATAAAAAAAAAAACTAATGCTTAGAAAGATGGGTGCCCGAAAAAACAGCCAGAGCTGCACTCTAAAAAAGACAGCTGTGGCCAAAATTTCGGCCAAAGAAATTATTCCCCCCCGATTTAGGATGCGGAGAAAGTCTTTGTGCGATAATCTTCCCCTGCCAATTGTCTGATGACCTTCGCACCTCTCAACTTAATTTCATAAATTCCCTCAACATTGCAATGTTAGCTGGAGGCAAAAACTTTCAGTTGTGTTTCGTATGATTAACTTCTCCAGTATTCTACATAAGTAACCTAACCATGTCAATATGTATATGCATATTGTATATACAAATAAGGTGTGTGTGCATATACAACAGAAATGAAAATGTGTAGCATTATGAATGATAATTGTGTACGTGTATGCAAACAGACATATGCATATTATATTTCATACACGGATAAAAGCATACACATATACGTATGTATATATGATAATTGTGTGACGTATTCATATATCTGTGTGTATACATATATTTGAAAATCACATTTAAATTCAAATATATTAATTTATATATTTTTCTCATTCGGCTTAGAAGTTTTATTCAAAAATACAAAGAGCCAGAACGTGATAATATTCCATTTATTGATGATTTTATAGAAAGAGACTAATTCACTTATAAAGTCAGGACTTTCTGTGAGGTCATCAAAATAATTACTCATATATATTTGCTTTCTATATTTTTGTTAAATATTTGCAAATTCAAGATGTGGTAAATGTATTCAGTTACAGTTTTACAGCATTTACTAAGATTTAACTTTTAAAAAATCTCCCATTAAATCGGCGTTTACGCTTTTAAAATGAGTATTAATAAATAACATATAAATACATATGTATCCTTTTGCTTCAACTTACTTATGAGAAATTATACCCGTATTGATAACAGTCAGGTCATACCTTTGGTCAATTGAATATCACCTAATTGCATATCGGTGAAGTCTATATAAACTGGTGGTTCTCCAAGGTTCTATTCTCTGCTGCAGCTAAATAAAGCTTCTGTTTTTTTCCACATACACACGTACAACAAACATATATGCCAGTTTCATGCAGAAAGTCCCTAAAAAAGGTCCATCAGCGGCCGAGCAATAAAAGCCGCTGAATACTGGTAGTGCAGTCCAGGATTTGAGTCCCAGCGAACGGGCTGGTTGCATGGGCATTTTCGAGGTTTTCCCCATGTGTAATGTGCATAGGAGCCACTTCCTCTTAAAACATCGTCTACGAAGCACGAATAAATAAATAAATAGTATAGTCCTTAACAATGTTATTTTTCCATATAGGCAAATGGTGCTAACATAATTTTCCATAATCATAACAGTCTAATTCATTTATACTATCTGATTTATCTTATTTCATATTTTACGAAGACAATGAATTACTTTTCCGCATAAGTCTTTTCTTTTTAATTAAGAATGAAATTGTCATCACTGTGGTGAAGAAATAACAAGGAATGGTATTTTAATAACATTTGTAATTTCAGTGTTGCTCACATTCATGTGCATAATGAAAACACAAGCTAAATTCCTGCAGAAGTGATCTGCATAATAGCATCTACATTTTGACAGGAGAATTATCTATTTATAAGGCTTCCAGTTTTTATATGCGCATATAAATAAAGTCGAAATATTTGGATTGCGACCAAGATACAAAGTGCTATCTGCTCAAGGAAAAAGGGTCTTCCTGAAGGAATATATTTCCTCTTTTTATTGTAATTTTTGTATTTAATATTTCTGTTCAAAATATGCAAAATGCAATGCAATGGAAAATATAATCAGTATAATCTTTTTCCTTTATGGTATAAGAAAATATTATATATATATTAAAAAAACGTTCTAAAAGGGTATAAGAGCTTTTATCACAAAAGTGCAAGAAAGAACAATGAACATTAATGTAGTTGAAAGATGAAATACTTAAATACAATGGGCGGGGGGGATCAGTAAATTTAAAAAGCACAAATAAGAATATTAATGAAAAAGGCAAACAAAACTAATATCAGAAAAATACAGGAGGATTTGTTGAATATATAAATATAAGCTGTTACACATTGTAGCACAATTAATGTGAATTGCCGATTTATGCGAGAAACAAATAGTTAAACATTTTTTTCAGGTATAAACTAAAACTGTTAATCAGTACATGTAATTCTAAACTAAATTCAGTTTGAAAATAGATAAAATCCTGTTAGACTGTGTACTGATTTTAGGCATCACTAGGAGGTATTTGCTGCTAAGGCGTATTTTCATTGTGAAATAAAGTCAAAAGTTAATATTCCACCATTTGACAACTATTTAGCTACGAAATCTCACCATCATATGTTTATCTAAATTAGGGAAAAGAGACAGCAGAAAAGGGAAAAAATTCCTTTGTATTATTCCCTAGTCTCTTTTTTGAGAATTAACAAAGACGATCTTAAGAAAAGGTTTCAAAACAGGAATAGTTTCTCTTTACAATGGCAGATAAAAGGGGATGGAAATGGATTTGGATAAAGTTTAAGCAGTTAATGCATTTAATTATGCATTTTTATAATATGAAAAAGCTGGTGGCCCTCAAAAATCAGTTCTTGAATATGGATTTTAATGAAGTGTAGTTTGAATACACATAGCTGCTCTTTATGCTGCTTTTACTTAAGAGTGCATTATGGACCAGGTTCTTTAAATCGAAGGACGTAGTTATAACATTCGTGTATTTAATTATCTTGGGGATTTCACCAATAGTACAGTTAACTCATTGAATAATTTTTTATTGTTATAACTTAAGGAAGGAAGTAACAGTAGTACTCAGAACTTTAAAATCTAATTAAACTTTTTGATGATGTTTTTCTGTAAAATGTCTGTTTTAGAGAGGTGTTTTTTTAATACTAATATTTCATTTCTCAGAGATACTGGTCAGTACTGTCGCATATCAACCAATCATTTGGAGAGTTAAACAAGAGTTAAAGCATGCATGCACTCTCGATAAGGTGGTTACCTTATCGAGAGTGCATGCATGCTATAAAATATTTTATGAAGAATTAGGAAGTGAGCAAATCCTGATGATGAAAAATGATGGCCTGTCCTACTTCTGCCCCCCCCCCAAAAGAACATATAGTGCTTTTGGGTTTGTCTGAAGTGCAGAGATAGTTGGTTTGTTGTAAGTGGACTACTGAATCCCACGGGAACAGGATACTCTTCTGTTTTCAGAGCTTGAATTTTTGGAAAATAGAACATGAGTAATAATTCCTTGTTTAACTCTCCAAATGATTGGTTGATATGCGATAGTTGTTTAATCAGAGCTGTTCCATAAGTGGGCCATGTTCCTTAAGAGACGTAAGGGCTTGGACAACCTATTTCGTGACAGCTGATGTTGAAGTGACCAGTTTCAGAAAGTTGGCAGTGTTATTGCTAGCATTTTGTGGTCTGTTGAAAGGCATTCTGCCATATTACCATTTGCAGCTGTCATATATCAGAAGCATGCTTGCTTTCTAACCATTTCTAAGGTTTCCCTTCTTGGTCACAGATCCTATGTTCCCATAGATTCATGAAGTTGATGAATGTAAGCCACTTCCTACTTTCTGCTAGCATGAAGACAATATCACTTTGCTTACACTGCTGTTATTGTCAGTGGATGCAGTTTTGCTGCAAAACAGCACTTGTTAACTATGCTAAAGCAAACAATTTAATTTCTTTCATGTCTTATTTTGTGTATTTGTGGCTCAATACATTACTTGTGTCTATACATTCCTGTGGTACCATGCTGTACCATGTCTTTGTCACATGAGTTTTAAATCACCATATTATACATATGCGTTGCTAAGTTGAATTTCTGAAAATCAGAATTTTAAATTATCTGCTTCCAAAAATTCCAATCCATTTTATATCGCCACCACTTCTGGGCTCATATTGCTCTATTTTCAATAAGAATTTTTCACATTGATTTGCTGTCTCTAACAGCAGATTTTTTTGCTTTGTATTTTTTAGTTTTCTACAAGATTTGAGAATATCATCGTGTGTTTTTAAATTTTGAAGAACTCGTAGTAAATTGTATATTTAAATACTTGTTAAAAATAATAAAATAAACATAGATTTTCAAAGTGGAAAAATGGCTAAGCTTGACCAAGCAGAAAAGTGATGATTCACAGGCAATGGATCCAGGACAATCAACTAATACTGAGAATATTGAAAAGAAAAGAAAAATCGTTTATAGAAAATATATGAAAGTTATTTATCATTTGGATTTACTTAGAGTGGAGATAAAATGGACCCTCAAACTCAATGTGTTGTTTTGCAGTGAGCTGTTACAAAATCAAAGCATGAAACCATCGTTTCTTAAAAGTCATCTTGAATCTAAGCATGCCATTTTAAGAGGAAATTATCGGAGTTCAAAAATAGTAAGCAAGTAATGAAAGGTTTTGTTGCTTCAAGTGAAACAGCTTCAGAAGCTAGTTACTGTAAAGGCCGTAATTTTCACAAAAATGAATATATCGGTGATTTTGCGATCTGAAAATTTCGTGAATTTTATATGGACAGAACCGAAAGTTGAAAATTTTCAAAAGTACCTAAGTTGAAAAATTCCAAAAGTACATCTTTTGCATAAAGCATTTTAAGAAACTTCCTTTTGTCCGAAAAGTTCATCCCCCCAATCACTCTTCAAACAACCCACGGTGCTTATCAACTTTGACCTTGGCTCAACGTGCACATTCCCCTCCCCTTTTTGCACCGATAGCGTAATCACCCCGTCCCCTTCTCTTTTCTCGGAATCGGATTGTCGATGCCCAACACCTGCTTGAACAAGTTGTTTCTAGCAGGAGCTCCACAACAGAGGAATGCATCGCCAAGTTGGCTTTCACCAAATGTTCTGACAAGACGAGAGATAGAAGCGGTGAGTACGAGATAGAAAATTGAGAAGAGAACTTGTTATTAGTGCCGTAAAAAAATGTGGAAATACTTGTACAAGTTGATGGACAAGGGAGAAAAAATTCATATAGGAGTTCCAGTGCCGGCAGGGCTTCCGGATGCAAGAAACGCTAAGTCGTTTGTTGAATCAAAAGAAATAATATCTGCTAATACTGAGGATTTTACTGCTTTGAAAGCAAAACATGGAATGAAACTAGGGCAGTATGCAGTATATATGACGAAGTGCTGAGGTCCAAAATGGTCCGATATGCTACTGTGATTCTGCAGCAGTGAAACATTTCACCTCTGAACTGGGAAGGCCGGTGAGTGAATCAACCATTCGCAGCATTAAGAAACCATACATTCAAGCATCTAAGCAAGCTAAAGCCGATGTAACAACTTTACCGCATGGTAATCGCGGTCACCCCTTAAAACTTTGTGATTTCGATGCAAGTGTTCAAAGATATATATGTAAATTGCAGATTGCTGGGGGAATAGTGAACTGCACTATTGTTATTGCAGCTGCAAAAGGAATTGTGAAATCACATGATCCATCTCTACTAAACGCTTTCAATTTGAGCCCAAGATGGGCCAGAAGCCTGCTGGAAAGAATGAACTTTGTCCATAGAAAGGGAACCAAGGCTGCACGAAAACTGCCCCCAGACTTCCCAGCTATTTGCGACAAATTCGTTAAGCGTGTTCATACAGTGATCAACCAAAATGTTGTTCCCCCTGAGATGTTCGTTAACTTTGATCAGACAAATGCAAAATTTGTGCCTACATCTAATTACACATTTCAAGAAAGTGGGTCAAAACATGTGTCTGTAATCGGCATGGAAGATAAAAGAGAGATGACTGTTTTGTTAACATGTTCCTTTGCTGGAAACCTACTTCCACCACAATTGTTGTTCACTGGAAAAACAACAAATTGTCATCTGAAGTTTACATTTCGAGCGGACTGGGACGTGTGGCACACCGATTCGCACTGGAGTTCACACTAACACAATGATTCTATACATCAAGAATATTCTTGTACCTTATTACGACAAGCAGAGAGAGCTTCTCGGGCTAATTCCAGAACAACCTGGTGTAGCATTGTTCGACGTTTTTAAGCCACATCAAGATCCTCATTTTCTGACTGAACTAGAGAAGAGGAATATTATTCCAGTTTTTGTGGCTGCTTCCTGCACAGGAGAGCATCAACCTTTAGACTTAACTGTAAATGGCGAGTTCAAGTGTTTGCTCAAGAATAAGAGTGGTATTCTAATGAGCTTCAATTTCTAAAAGAGAAAGAATCTGTGGACTTGCCAATATCACAACTAAAACCGATTCATGCTTCTTGGCTTGTGCACGTATTTAACGGTATTGAGGCCAAACATGAGATAATTTTGAATGGCTTCAAAGAAGCGTGTATAAATAGTATTCTGAGTGAATGAGCTGCCTTCTATTAATTTTATTGTTTTATATTCGAGAAATATAGTTGTATATTATTCAAAAAATGGTTATAAGAAAGGTGGTTGTCAAGAAAAAGCTTGTAACTGTACAGTAAATCATTAAATTTTGGGTAAGTGAAAAATTTCTGATTTTTTATTATTATTTGAGGCGAAAAAAACATATTTTGCAAGGCTTACATTTTCGCGATTACGACGGGCTGACAAAAATCAAAGCCTCGTGAAAATAAGTATCTTTCCAACAACTAAAGCCTAAAAATTGCCAAGACTGGGCAGGCTCATACTATCCTAAAATTTCACACTAAATTTTAGAACTAAAGTATTATAACGTAAATTTTGATGATTAAAATGGTAAAAAATTTAATCCAATTTCTTTATGTGTGCATATTTAATATAAATAGCCAGTAGGTTGTGCAAATGACAAAATATATATTTTTTAACACTTCCATTTAAGAATTAAAAATAATTGTAAAATGTAGAGGTGGTACTAAAGTTTTTCAAATTTTTGTTTAGATGGTATGTGTCAGTAAAAAGGCTGATTTAGACTATGTTCTCATCAGGAAGTTTAAGTCACAAAGGGAAAAACCATCATTTTAGACTTGTCTTGGTAGTATTTCGATAACATATTTTATTAAATAATATACGTAAGATAGTCTACCCTTGTAAAAGCACCTCCTGGGCCACTTTGGTAAAAATATTTTTTTAATCCTCTGAGTGGCATGGCTTTTGTTATCTTCTTGTGAAAATTTTTTAAACAGCATTTATTAGCTAAATTTGCATAAATAATTATTTTAGTCTTTTCATAAACTTTAATTCATTAAGATAGTATTTAGATAATTAAAGCTGATAAGAAAACAAAGTATTTCAAATAATAAGGTAAGGTATGTCAGATGACCCCCCCAAAAAAAACTTTTGACCAAGTATATAAAGGCAGTCATATCACTCAGCATTAAACTGCCCAAGAAGCAACATGTCACTAACCCATATTATACTGGAACTTGTTGATTACTGTATTTTGTTAACCACAAATTGAATTGGAAGATGTGAAAAGGGGACAGCAAAAGCCAAATTTTACAAGCAGGTACAAAAGTAGATGTGACAACACAAGCCAAAGCTTACAGGAGGAACAAAAAACTCCCATTTCTCACAAGAATGTCAAAAGGCATTTGAAAAATCCTGGCTTATGTGGATTCTAGTTACATCGATCTGATTATTTTTTGTTGTTGATCTCTGACATTCTTGCGAGGATTTAATTTTTTTATTTTTCCTCCTCTAAAATTTGTTTTTTCTCGCAAAGCTGTATTTTACATATTCCAATTCAACACTGACTTGACCAAAGTGTGGTACATCTCTGACTTCTGAACATCTTATGCCTTTCAAAAACTTTTTTTTAATATTGTATCCTCAGAAGCTTTTTGCAAGATTTGAAATATTTCTGCTGCAAAAGTTACATCGTGACAGTGAATTTTAATGAATATGTATAATTCAGTCAAATTCATCATTTTGGCAAGTTATCATAACAGAAGCTGTTTATTCATTCAGACAGGCATTACTCACAAAAAATAAAACGAAATGCGGGCTGTTGCTGGTGAGACAAAATGTAACTTCTGAAAAGACTAGTAGACATCGATTTCAAGATGTTATAAGGGGTTGAGTTTTTTTAGATGTTATTCAAGTTTTTCTTTCAGGTTTATCAACAAGTCTTCAGAATAAGGCATCAGATGATCTATCCTGTTTTGAAAGTTTTTGGCTATAAACCAATATCCTATGTTAACTTGTCTCCATGTACAAAATATGATTCTTGTTTTTATTTTGCTCTTTACTGCTTAAAAGCTTGCTTTAACATGCAGTGTGTCTATAATTTATTAAGGTCAGGATGCTTTTAAGAAAAAGCATTTGATTTTAATATGAATACAATCATTTATTACCTCCAGGTTACAGCATCAATGAATGAACACTAAGAACAATGCCATTATAGAACTTGTGTCACAGTTTCCAGAAGTTATTATGTGTACTTATTTGCAATCCAGCTCATTTGTGCAGTTCTTTTATGAAAATTAAAATGGATACCTATGAAAAGGAAGTGATAATAAAGTTTCTTCATCATTTACCTCTTGATCTGTCCAAGAATAAGTCAGTTTATCTTTCAGTTTTGAGTTTTCTGGTTGCATGGCATCATCTGTCTTTTAAATGTGGTATGTAATGATAAGGAGTTTATGATTAAGAATGAATTGATATAATTTAGTATTTTAGGCAGATCTACAGAACAAAGTTCGAGATCAGGCCTTTGGTGATTCCAGATTCAGGATTTTTCCGGATATTAATTAGATCATCAGTTTAAAACTAATAACATCACACGTAGGAATTATAAAATTAAAAGTATGAAATTTTTTGTAAATTTTGAAATCACGATCAAAATTTACAAAAAAAATTAATATTTCTTTGTTCACATTTCATTCAATGTAAGTTTTTTTTTTGTGCTAATGCTTTCTCGTTAACCTTCTAAAACCTGACTTAAATTCTTATACTATAGCCTTTAGGACGGCGTGATCCAAAACATTTTCCCCCCTTCCTTTACTGTTCCCTAATGAGAAAAGTCGTTAGAGTAGTCGTTTGTCCCCTCCATAGATTGCAGCAAAATTTACGTGTTTGTCGGATACTGGATAATAGTCTAGGATAGGTTACTATATTTGCGACTTTTTCAAGGTTTATTTTGATTTAATTTAAACTAAACTGTATTTATTTATTAAGAGCAAAATCTGTACTATGTTTATATAATATTTACTATTTCTGATCAATGTTGGTTATAATTTGTGAATTTTGTCTTTGTTTTTACTAGAAATTAGGAAACAAGAACAGAACTTGACAAACCATAACATATATGAACTAGCTTTATATGCCTGCAGGTTGGATTGCAATATTTGATAATCGATTTTCATTAATAGAATAATAGAATGAATAATTTAATGAAATAATACTACTAAGTTCATTGAGAATGTTCATTACTATTAGATAATTAGAATATGATTCATTACTATTAGATTTTGAGATGAACTTTAGCAATAATAAGCTTTAAGTCTGTTTTTTCATAATTTTGTTATTGTAATATAAAAAAGAAAATCAAAGATAATAAGCTTTAATGTTTTTTCATAATTTTGTTATTGTAATATAAAAAAGAAAATCAAAGATATTAGTTGTGTTTGATTATTTAACTTTAACAAATATTACTTTGGACTATCGGGAAAAGAAGGTATATCTGTAGAGTGAATTTTTTTTATAAAATTGGATTTTATTTATGTTAGCAGAAAAAAAAAATGTTCCGAATACCCATACAAGCAATCCAGTTTATACCTGCAGTCTGATGAGATAATTTCTTAAATCTTTGCATTTTCATGTGGTCCATAGAGAAAGAGACAGCACTTTTAGGCTTCTTTTTAATATTTGCTGAAGAGAATTTTAATCTATGAATAAAAAATTTTAGAAAATATAAATTTAAAGTATCCTCTTAACTGCTTTTTGCTTAAGTGCGAAATCTTGTCTTTGACAGAATAAAGAATCAGGATCGTGAACGAAGTAAAATAAATTCATAAAAAATAACTCCAAAGTAATGTAATTCCATGTAAAATCGTAATGTGAAACATTGGAGAAAACTACAATATAGTTTATTCACAAACAATCACCTAAAATATCTAATTTATGTACTACCGAATGATAAACGCAGGTTAGCTAATTAAATCAGTTATTTCAATAATTTTTCTTAATCTATTTTTTACAGGTATACCAGTGGCAAGTGCTAAAGTGGCTAAACACTGGTAGTTTTTTCGGGTTCGAATTGCAGTGTACAGGTTGACTTCATGAACCGTTTTTATGGTTTTTGTCGTAATTTTGGTATAAGAGAGCTTTACTGAGCAAGTCCTCGGTGAAGGCATTCTTCCCCGTATACAGATAGCTGTCGAGTGCTTCGGTGTAATCCAATGAACGAGCCAAATCAGGCCAATAATTAAAAAAAAAAAATCGCAGAAAACAGATTGGTTACACGTGGATTTTTCCATCAGTAACATAAATACAGGCAGCATCTTTTTAAAAAGACTTCCACTAAAGCATCCCCCCTTAAACAGAAAATGTTCGTGTGCTTTACCTCAGTCCAATTCTAATTTTTATAGATTTTATATTGAAATCGAATATATCTTGAATGGAATGGAATATACTTATTACAGAGAAAATAACTTTCCTTTTTTAAAGCTTGTTTGTTTTTTTTTTTTAATTTATCAGCTAATCTCAATTTTCATTATCTCTCTAAGAACGTAAGAGTTTGAGCAAATTAAACCTAGTGGAAATTTTTTGAAAAGTAACTAATGTTACGATTTAATTAAGGAGTTACAGGGACCTAAATACTTTCTCGAAGATATCATCCTAAAAGAGTATCTGAAGAAAATTTGTTTTTATATACTTAACAAGGAATCTAAATCACAAAAGGATAAATGAGAGAAAGTTGAGTGTAGAAGTTTGAACAAAGTTAACACTGTTGAACAGTTTTATGATCTCGGCAGCAAGAAAGGCCAAAGTAACATCTTATTAGATTTAAGCTTCATGTAAAACAGGCCCTAAAATGTATAATTTAAAAAAAAAAAAAAAGCAAGATGACTTTTCGAAAATTCAGTCTCTATGCCAGAATTACCAGTAAAGGTCAATATGTTAGCTTTGTCATGCTCATTTTGCAGTCTCCATTCAAACAAACTATTAGCGTTGCTTTTGAAGTCATCGGTAACTTTATCTTCAGTAAAAGATTGATTAAAAAAATTAATTAATGATTAAATTCTTCTGTATCTGAACAGTCCGAATCTGTATCATCAAAAGTTTCCTCTTCTAAATCTCTTAGAAACTTATTAATTTCGTCCCGACTGAGATCTTTGAAACGGGGTGCCATTCAAGAACTGAATAAGAGCACAAGAAAAAAAGTTACTCTGAAAAATCACGAGAAAAACATTGCGCCTCTTTTATTTTCAAGTACATTGGCTCGAGACAAAACATACAGTCTTCGCCAAAACGTAACCAAACAGATACGAAATGGGAAACAATGCATAGCCACGGACTGCTCTGAACATCGGAAACTGGACCACCCAGAGTTCGAAGATAGGCGATTACTCTAAAAGGGAGGGGGGCAGAAACAATGGTACAACATTTGTACCATAGCCGGCTTTAGAAAGTTAATTCTGTAGATAATTTCTTGTTCAGTTACAAATTTCCATTATTCAAGTCCTATAATTGCTGTGTTGAGAATTCTGAGTAAGTTGTGAATTGAAGTTTTTTTGTTTTCAGTAACCTTTTTGTCATTTTCTTCACTATCGGTAGCGGTATTTTCTGGATCTAGAACCATACTACTTATTTCGCTGGCTGATAATTGATTAATGATCGGGACATTGTCATCACAATGATAAACTTGTGTTATATCATCTTCATTTATTACAGCTTCTCTGTATTTCTTTACTAAATCGATTAATTGGAAAATTTCACCTTTGTTTTGCGATATCCGAAAACCTTCAAATTCGTGGTTATCATATTCATCATCCTCACCATGAAACATGGAAGCTGGCCATAAGTTATTCCAAGCATTTTTTAAACTATCTGAAGACACATCCAGCGACGATCTTGTGATGCTCCATGCAGCAGATTTTATGCTAAAATGTTTAAAAAATTCTTAAATAGTCTTCCCATTATTTAAAAAATTTAACATGCATTTTAAAAATTCTATATTTACATTTCTGTACATGCAGTATATCCATAGGCTGAATGATGAATGTATAGTTTGGAGAAAAGAATAGTATGGATACATAATCTTTCACTAAAATTTTAAGTAAAGTATGAGCTGAACAGTTGGCTACAATCAGGAAAGTTTTTGCGTCATCAGGTAAATCAACCGAATAGTTAT
This sequence comes from Stegodyphus mimosarum, assembly GCA_000611955.2. Taxonomy (NCBI): domain Eukaryota; kingdom Metazoa; phylum Arthropoda; class Arachnida; order Araneae; family Eresidae; genus Stegodyphus; species Stegodyphus mimosarum. The sequence goes on from KK113503.1 coordinate 214,564, forward strand.
CTACAATCAGGACAATTTTTGTGTTGTCAGGTAAACCAACTGAATTCTGCCAAGCCTCGGGTATAAAATGATTTTCAAACCAATCAGTCATTAACACATATGTTATCATTGCTCTTTTTTTTTTCCTCCATGATATATAATGAAGAATATCTTTGCGCCTTTAAATGCTAGAGTTCGTGTTATTTTTTCCGATTGCAAAACATTTACACTTGTGCATTACTGCAGCATTTGCGCATGCTAAAATAGTTGGTCTAGCTTTGGAATCTTTGACACCAGTTTTAGCCTTTTTCATAGAGGTTGCCAAGGTATTTTACAGTATTTACTATTAATCAGTTCAATGAATTTGTCTGAAAATAGTTCAGCAGCTTCAATAACAGCTAAAGCTTTTTCACCTGAAATTTTTGCCTTATACCACGGCAATTTTTAAATTTGGTTAACCAACCTGTCGAATATGTGCACTCAGTTTTTAAGTTCATTTTCTAGTGAAGTAGTTCAGCTTGCGCCATTAGCATTTGACCCATCAATGGCATGCCCTCGCTGCGATGCTGTGTGACCCATTTAATTATCACTTTTTCATGATCTTCGCTTTTAGCAAAATGAATAATTTTTCTGTTATTCATTGTGGAGCAGGGTGTCAGGATGCACAAAAAATTCACAAAGTTCCTTTTTCTGTTTTCATATGTCATATGCAGCTGACTTTCCAATGCTGGACTCCTTGCCTAATTTTGAAATGGATATACGTTTATCCATTTAACTGAACTTATTGACTGAAATTCCTTGGACTCAGTAAAGTATAATTTTAGCCTAGCTTAATAGTCCACTGTATATTACTGCCTATTTATCATAAGAGTGGCACCGAAAAGGGAAGTTGTTCTGCTGTGCTGCTTGCTTCTAATGTGCACTGAGACAATTAAGCCTGAATTGTATTAGGTTTGTTAATTATTATATAGTGGTACCTTGACTTACTAGTTTAATTCGTTCCGTAATCTTGCTCGTATCTCAAAGCAGTTTTCCCCATTGAAATTAATTTAAACGCCATTAATCCGTTCTAACTCCCAAAACACCACCTCAGTTGTTTTTGAATAAGAAAAATGTATTTACAAGAAGAAACATTTATTTATAAATAACAAATACATATTCTATAAAAAAACATAATAAAAGAAAAAGTGAATTGCTTACAGAAGCGCTTAACTTTCATTACTGGTCTTCGCTTTTTTCATCACGCTTTGCTCATTTTCACCTGCAGATCGTTTAAAAAACTGTCCATTGAGGTTTGTTTCTTCCTTCCTTTCAGGACATTGCGGAAATGAGTCAGGCAAGTTTCGTTGAACAACTTCGATACACGACCAGTTGCAACTTTTTCGGGATGGTTTTTATCTACGGTTATACAGCTTTCTCCCACATTCCCAAGATCTCCTTTATATCTCTTGTAGGGATAACCTCCTCCATCTCTGGCTCCTCTTCAAAACTAATTTTCCATTAAAAATAAATGTGATAATGTTTTGTAAATGTACAAAAAGCAAAAAACGCAAACCCAACTTATTAAAAATGCTTCGAAAACGAGGGAAACACACAGACCGGGGTGGAAGAAACAGACATTGCACACGACACCAACATGCACGTGCATGTTGGGGTAATGTGCGATTCCTCGTATCTCAAATCTTGCTCTTATCTCAAAGCAAAATATCACTCGCTCGGCGGCTTGTATCTATCTCAAAACACTTGTATATTAGGGCACTCGTATATTGAGATACCACTGTACTTACATCTATTTCTTGCACATGCTTAAGCCTTATCTGAGCCCTGAATAAATAACTTCTAGCATATACTTAAGGCTTATTGAGGGCTGGCGCTAGATATCTTACCGCCTGATACAGTCTGCAAGTCCTGAATTCTGCTACCAAACGCCTCCATAAGTTCTAAATTTTAGATCCCAGTTCTTTCGCAAAATTAGAAAAAAAATTTTTTATCCCAAATTCAATTTTCATTTCGGTGCTTGTCAGTTCTCTAAATTGATAAATTTTGTCATACCTAATTTCTGCCACCTGGTGCGGCCATGTTATTGATTCTGTGTTTAGCATATGGAAAATTTTTAATCCCCCCCCCCCCCCCCCCCCC
>KK113503.1:216721-230228 GCA_000611955.2 Stegodyphus mimosarum
CCCCCCCCCCCCCCGTCAACATTTCTTAGCACATTTTAGTTTAAAAATCTAATCATCGCCAAGCATAAAATCAGCATAAGAGGGTTACCACACACTAATATAAAAAAAAAATGTTTGGTCATCACTGCGTGAGTCATTACTCTAGTTCTCATGTGATGAAAGCGAAATATAATAATGATTCTCTAGGGATATAAAATATAAGCAGGTGTAAAATCAACGATGTTTGTATGTAGAATGTTTCGGGTTGAGATGTATGCCAATCAGATATGCAGCTACAGAGCCAAATTACTGATTACACAAATTTGTGCTAAATTATTCTTTCTTCAATAACAAGGTATTTATTTAGTGTCGAAATTAAAAATCGGGTCTCTCCACATACTTTATTATGGGGTTAAAAAATAAATTGCACATGTTTACACACACGCAAAGAAAAAGATTGTTGGTGGTTTTGAGGTCTGGATCTCGGACTTTGTACTGTATATGTTATGTTAAGTAAGCAGTCAATTTTGTGGAAGTCTGGGTTGTGGTTTGACAGCGAAGGATTTAAAATTACTATATATTGATGACCTGATATCAATATATGTAAGCATTTTAAAATAGGACTCTATAATGATATTGGGCTGAAGGATACGTAAGTATATTATGCTTGTCCATTGCACCTGTATGTATACTCTGTCAAAAGGGTAAACTCTGTGAACAAGATATCCCTGAGTCATTTTGTTATAGAGATGTGCACGCTGACCTGAATGGAATTCTGCGAGAACAGTTGATAGAATATTGAGGTGTATTTGAGTTCTCTTGTGTGTGCTAGTATCATTTGTTGAGATTAATGCATGTGAGGTTCTACAGGATGTATATCCAGGAAATCTACTACACTAATAGACCTTACTGAAGAAATAAAAATTTAATTTTCAGTAGAGGCAAAAGGTAACTTGTATCCATCTCAAGTTGTGTGAGAAATTTAGTATTAACATATGATATAGAAATTTTATATGTTACATTATGTAGTCCCTTATTTTTTTACCAAACTATAATCTTTTTTTATATGATGGTTTTCTATTTTTCTTTTCTTTTTTTTTTAGAAAAGATGATCTCAATAATACAAGGGAATGGCTGGTACTAGAGATACAAGGAGATATTGTATGTAACTGTCCACAGTCTGCTGGAAGAAGACATTTTGGACATCTAATTTTTTCAGTAATTATGATTTTCTGGTTTCAGACTCTCTAACACTGCAATGTGTTTACATTTTATCTCTGTACTCATTTTTACTTATCTTCTTATTGCATTATTTGAGAAATTTTGAAGTATGCTACTTGAAAATTTATCTAAATTTTGTTGTTTGTGCATACTGTGCATTAATTGTACATGCGGCAGACCAATCTTGAGAACAACTCCGCGATCGCAAATTTGAAAGAGAATTCTTGAACCTAGCACAACGGAGCTCTTTTGGGCTAGCGGTAAAGAATTCGACTCCCAGTAAATTGACCCACGATCGAGTCCTGCTCATGTGACGCAGCACTTCTCACTGGTGATAATAGATGGCAACACGAGCAAGCAACTAACCAGGCTTCACTGAACCACGTGATCGCCACATTGGTGACCCGGAGAACTACAGGCTCCGCCCCACAACCAAAAACGGCGACACACATGCCAACACAACGGGGTTTATCAACCTTCTCCTCATATCACATCATAGATGCTTCGAGGGGGAGTATGCGGCGGACCGATTTCGAGAACAACTCCACGATCGCAAATTTGAAAGAGTTAGAATTCTTGAACCTAGCACACCGGAGCTCTTTTGGGCTAGCGGTAAAGAATTCGACTCCTAGTAAATTGACCCACGATCGAGTCCCGCTCATGCGACACGGCACTTCTCACTGATGATAATAGATGGCGACACGAGCAAGCAACTAACCAGGATTCACTGAACCACATGATCGCCACAGTACAGTTGGGGAGGGATATTGTAGCTTTTGGATATACTTGTTTTTTTCTGAAGATGTGTAGAAAAGGTGCATGGGAATCGTATATTTTTTGTAGCCCACTCCGCAGTTTCTCCAGAAACTTCGTTTGTTTAAACTGATGAAGAATTGCTTCCATAATTTTTATGTAACTTATTCTTGTCATCCTGGAATATGTGACTGAATTGGTTCGTTTTTGCTATATCACTTACTATGAATAGTCTTTGAAGCAGCATATCTGAAATAAATAAGGAATTTACTAATATTTTCCGTTTTGTATGATGTAGCAGGATTTCTTAAATATCAGGTTTTAACAAAAGGTTTCCCGGCACCGCAAATATCGTCTATGCAAACAGTTTGCATTTGCATGTTTAATCATATCCCTTCAATGCATAGTGATGCATATATGAGTCATACCAATTTTTACTGAATTTAGCATAAAAAATACAAAGCAGAGTTTAGTGTGCTGATTTTTATCTTAATATATCCATATCAATGTTTAGCTAGTTTTTCCCGCAGTAGATGGCATCATAAAAGTGTACTCTTATTTCATTAGTGCCAAGAACACAGAATTCATTTCTATTTTTTCAGTGGTTGAGCTAGTTTTGTGTTATTCATAAATTCGATATTAGTGGCTTAAAAATTTTACTCTATACCTGAAGGTATATACTTTTTCTATGTTAAGATTTAAATAAGGAATTGTTTTAAAATGAATATTTCAATTTTTCTGTTTGATTCATATATGCATCACTATGCATTTATGATTAGGCTTTACTCTAGAGTGCAGTTGGCATGTATGAATCAAGTTAAAATTTAGCGTAGATTTTTAATTATAAGACTTCATAATACCTTTTATTTTATGCTTATTTTTATATCAGCAATACCCACTCGATATTTGCATGCATTGTTGTTATTTAGAATCATAAAATATTAATTTTAATAATATTCATAAAATATCAATTTTATGTCTAATTATGTAGTATATATATTTTTGTTTATATTGAAAATTCCTTTGATTTTGATTATTTATGTTCATTTAGTGGGTAATTGTTTTCTATGTTAATGGTAATTGTTTTCAAACTATTTTTTATGTGTACTCGATGGATTTTTCTCATAAGTTTGAGGTATATTCAGACCAAGAAAATCTACCTCTCAATCGCTTAGCAAATGAGGCAGAATTGGGTGCAAGTGGAAATGTGATTAGACTTTAGAGAGATTTTTCAAAATGAAAATTTCAAATTGTATTTCCACAACTTTTGTACTTTAATTGATATACTGAAGTGTTCAGCTGATGAGGGCATTCTTTGGGCTCTGTATGTAGGAACAGAATTCCTGGTTGCAAGCTGCATACAGATGAGTGATTGAACAAAGAGTCGAGGGGAACAAGCGTTGAATGTGTTGCAGATTGTAGTGTAACTGAACTATGTAATTTAGGGTGGAAAGACAATAAGAATGTGCTCCTGTTGTCTGTGTTTACTGGGAAACACCCCATTTAACAGAGATTTTGATTCGATGTGAAGAAAAGAGGCAGTTAATGTGGACTGCCGAAATGTTGTGGAGAGATACAAGAAGCATGGGGGGGGCGAGGATTTACTGATCATCCACATAGGAAGATACAGAATACAGATCAAGAAAGTGGTATATGAGACTTTTTCCCTACTTCTTAGACCTTGCAATTATAAATGCGTGGCTGCTGTACAAAAGTGTGTCTCTTCAGAATGGAACTAACCCCAAGGTTTAGGTGGCCAGCTTTAGCAAATCCCTTTTTTAGGGATTGGACTGTACAAAATGGATTAAAGTTCAGTTCCTAAATGTGGAAGACCGAGTGGTCTTTTGCAAAATGATTACCATGTGAAAAGACAGAGTCCCTTCAACAGACAGGATAAAATTCAACGTGGTCCCGTATGGAACGAAAATCGCGCTCGTAAAATTCCAAACATTTATTGTATGTGAAAAATGTACTGTAGCATTATGCCTAAATAAGGATAGAAATTGTTTCAAAATTTTCCATACAACATAAATTGCACAATAAATGTACATGTATAAAGCATTTGGTATGTTGCAGACAGAGCCACTATTCAGAATAGACGTGAATACCTGACGTTGGCAACTGTTGAAAGTTAGTTGCACTTTGTCTGTCTCATATAGTGTCATAGCTTTGTGTAGCTTTGCTGGATTACCGACCCAGTTAATAGTATTTAACATAAAGTTCCAGTAAACTACTGAAAAACCAGAAATGATAGGTGGTTTTATATTCTTAGGGCCCAAATTAAGCACATTTAAAGACTAAAAGTCATTTATAAAAAAAAAAAAACCTAAGCACTTAAAAGGACCGTAAAAACCCCGATAAAAAACTGTGGTGTAGCCTGGTTCATAATTTTCAATTTGACACTTAAGTAAAACATTTCCATTTTAAGAAACCCATTTCTTTATTTTCGGAAATCTTTATAATTAATATATCACCCCAAGCTGCCACTGCATGATATGCATCAGACGTTGAAGCACAATACTGAAGTTTAACTACACGCTTCTACACTTACAGAATTTTATGTCAAGGATGCCAACCTGCCAAATTGTTATTTATTACTTTTATCGTCACGACTATCAACCCATGCTTGAAGATGACTCATGCAGTAATTTCAAAGCATTTTTAAAATTAATTATTGAATACCAAAAAGTAGTATTTTGTAGATATGCTCAAAAATTCATTTCCTACAGTACAGTCTTAAATTTTATTGTAAATCTAGATACTGCACACACTTTATGATGGCTGTTTTGAAGCTTCAAATTATCAATGATTTTGCAGGAGAGAAATGATCTGGAATGTGTATGTGATTTTCTATGCGTCTGATTTTAATCTTAGGTTGGAAAAGCTTGCAAGTCAGAGTTATTTAGATTTTATTTAAAATAATAATTTCATAGTTAATGCGTGACAAAATGTAAATGTAAAATTTATTTTACTTACACATATGGTATGAAATTCAAAATCTGCTACCTTGTTTCATCTGTTATGCATGTTAGGAAATATATATATATATATATGTGTATATAAAGAAAAGGAAAATGCGATTAAATTTTATCATATTTGATATTTTTATGACTCAAGCAGGCATATAAATGAATAGCCAGAGGTGCTAAAAAGTTATTCACAGAATTTCTAATGCGATTGCTGCATGTCTTGGTAATTGCTTTTTTATTTCACAGGTCTTGGTTAATGTTATTTATGCATATTTATATATCTGCTGTTTATCCTTCAAAACTTATTGTTCAAGAACAATAATGAAGCACTTAGATATTATATTGTGTTTATTTTGGAATAAAAACAAGTTTTTTTTAATCTTTTAATGGAGCTTATTTCTTTTATACAAATAGACTTATTGATTAATATTTTCCTCTTTAATAATTATGCTTTTTTGTGCATTATTTGGTGGATTCTTCAGTCATGTTTAGTGAGTTTTTTCTCTGTTGCAATTGCGAGATAGAAGTTTTGAAAAATTAAAAGAAATTCTATAGATATTTATTTTTAATCTTGGATGCACATTATGTTTTGTACAACAGTTCTTTTTAATATCGTTGGGGCAGTTTCATAATTAAAAATACATCATTTGTACTAATGTACTTGTCCAAACATTCATTCCATTGTTGATAGCACTTTGCAAATTCACCCTCTTTGATACATGCTGATGGCATTGTATTCTTCTGCTCGACTGTCCCGACGTTAGCAAAATGCTTGCCTTTCAAGTTCCATATTTGGTGACAGAACTGGGAGAAGTCGGCGGGCACCAAATCTGGCAAATTAGGGTACATAGGTCAAGGTAATCGTCTGTGTTGAGGTCAGAAACTGGCAAACACCATGTCAATGGAAGAGTTGATATGATGCAGGAACCATGTGGCCGAAGTTTTCAAGGTTGGACGTTTTCGTGCCAAACTTCTGTGCAGCTGTTTTAACACTTATATAGAATTGTTGGTTGATGGAATGTAAGGCTTTGAGGGAGTGTACGATACCATTGATGTCAAAAAAATTATTATCTTGAAATGATTTTAACATCACAAGCTTTTTTTTTAATGGGGCAAGCTAGGTAACTCATTGACTTGACTGTTATTTACTTTTTGTATAATCCATCGAATTATGACTTGTCTGTTGATTTTGTTGAAAAAATGGATCACCTGTGATTCTGTCCTTCATTTTATGGCAGGCTTCTGCACGACGATCCCTTTGCTCTTTAGTGAGGACACTGAGCCCAAAATTAGCAGCCATTCATTGCATTTTCAAATCGTCATACAAAATATGTTGAATAGAGCTCCAGAACAAAATAAGTCTTCGAGTTGGTCGATCAATCTTCTCTAATGAGATCATGAATTTTGGTGATGTCAGGAGTTTGTCCACTTGAATGACGACTGAAACACGGCTGATCTTTGTTGGCCTTTTTCTCCCTTAACACCCTAGCGACACAACCACTACTACAAATGCACTATCCGCACGAGTATGATTCTGGTTAAGTTTTGTGTCCTTCCTTGTTTATGTCTCTTGGTGAGAGAAAATCATTTCTTTCAAGGTTTAATTGTAATCCCTTAAGTATTGCATAATTTTCAATAAAGCAGTAATGAAGGTGTCTTTTTTTCCACCAAGAAAATTGTTTAAAAATAAACTTATAAACAGTATATATATATATTCATTTAAAATTTTTAAAACTATTTTTAGCATGAAATCAAGAACATTTGATTTAAAAATAACGACGATCAGGAATAGAGAATTGTTTTTAATCTTTTTAATGTATTTCTTTTGAGCACTCCAGCTCCGAAATTATGTGCATGAGAAAGAGCAAAATCTGACCCCTTAATTTTGACAGGAGTGAGAAGGAAAAGATTAAATAAGAGAAATTATTCAACGAAATGGGTTATATTTATCTTTTATCAAAGAAGTTTGTTCTGTTTTTAAATCTAGGAATTAAAATTTTTAATGTTTTTATAAGGTGAAAGTGGTGCTAGAAGTTTGTGATTTTGCATGGTGTTTATGTCTTTTATGACAGAATAAAATTTGTATGCTCTGACCTAGTTAACAAGAATGTAGTAAACTTTTTGTTTTATAGTTTATTCAGTTTAATGGTAAATGAATTGTAAAATCTTATTATTAATTTTCCTTTTCTCCTTATAATAGCAGTTTTTGTCGTTATGTGGTGGCAAAAGATATTAGGTTTTTTTAAAAGGTGTGATTTATACAAGAAGGATCTGTGGCATCTCTTTACAAACACAGGGTTCGTACAGTCCTTAAAAGTCCTTAGGTTTTTTGAAATCCATTTTTGGTCTTTAAAAGCCCTTAATTTCGACCAAAATCGGCAGAAGGTCCTTAATTTTAATCATCTGAAATTTCGTGTCTGTTTTTACGATTGCTATTTTGAGTGTGAATTAGCATTTTGGAGGAATATTTTTGCTGATTCACTGATATATAGTTTATCTTTTGAATGGGTTCATGTGTTATAATTTGTTCCTATTTCTAATATAAATAGTGGGATACTCGCGTTTCTAAGCAAAGAAGTGAAACATAAGCATTTCGAAATTTATTTTTTCTATTGAAAAGCTCTTAAACAACTTTTCTCTTTTGGTGATTTGAATTTTTTTATTTAACGGTTCTAAATTTGGTGACTTATCAACATTTTGGCGATTTTAAGATCAGTTTTTATAGAAAATTTTTTATTCCGAGATCTGGGAATTTTTCGAGGATTTTTTAATACATTGTAACATTGACAAATTTCATTAAAATAATGCTAATCTATTGATATATTTAAAAAATAATATTAAAATATTTTTATTTTTCGCTGTCATATTATAAAGCTCCATTTTAACAACTTATTATATACAATATTTTGAATCTGAGAAATAAACAAGGTATGCTATAAAACATAATTTACGAAACAGTTCTTACTAAAAGCAAAATTAGCTATGTAATTAACAAAAAATGTCTTCTTTTTAATTTTTTCATAGTTTTTCCCATGTAATTGTCTCAAAATATTCAGAATTCTCAGAACATGCATCAGTTTTCTCTATAGAATTAATTTTACACTTTTCCTTTTTTTTTTTCAAAATATTTCTGGCTTTTGGCTATTACAGAGTTGGTAGGGACCATTTTTCTTTAAGATTTTAGACACTGCAGCTTGGAAAGATTTGAAGGCAAGATTTACAGACCCACGATTCTAGAAGATCCCAGTAATATGTGATAAAATGAAAAATGTCTCCATGGTATTAACACATAATGGATGTATTTTAAAGAAAGTTTGTGATGAATTTCTTACTTTTTGAAGAACATCTAGAAGAACAATGAAAACATAATATTTGAATGTTTTAACATCTGATACTAGAATCTTTTTCTTAGCATGTTTATCTTCCCTTTATTTTCCCTACTTTTCACTGGAAACAAGCATGGAAAATATCAAAAATGCTTCTAATCTTATCACATGGACAGGCGTTATAAAAATGCATTTTTTTAGTAATAAAGAAATTGAAAACTGACAATTTAAAAGATTTATATAATATGCCTTAATGCATCATACAGAACTGGCACTAGGCATTTTCCCAGCTGTAACAATCTCTGAAACCTAAATTCTGCTTCCAGTGCCTGCTCTAAATTCTAAAAGTTATGGCATTTCTAGATTTGGTTGCTCGATTTGTCATTAAATTCTAAAAATTCTGCCACATTAGCTCTATAACCAGCCTTACCATATATATTTCATATTTCTTCTGAATTTCGATATTGCTAAAGAAATAAAATTAGCAGCTTTTTCTATACATTCAAAATGCATTTAGTTTTTTTAGAATAACAGAAATCCTTAATTAAATCCAAAAATTCTAAAAGGGAAAGGAAATGTGTTGAAGAAAGAAACTGAATACATAAAGAAAATTATTCGTCAAAGATATGTGCAGTTATTATTATGTAAATTACTCAGGTGTTTATGATTTCAGCTTTACTATAGTTTCCCATTCCTATTTTCTCATATGATAGAGTTACGGAGCAAGCTTAAATTAAAATTAAATTGTATAGTTTTTGACCACTAGTTCACATTTTTTGTTTGAATTTGACTGTTCTTGTTTAACTACATCACCACGAGCTGTAATTGATATTGTTGGCATCAGAACATACCTTTATGTTCTAAGTTCTTTTTAAATGAAGAGGCTTATTTAAACCTTTGTCTGACATTGAAGTTACTTTCAGACATAGCGATAATTTGCTTCACGTCTGTTGGGAGATTTTGGGCCATTTGACTTTTACCAGATCTATAAACCCTTATAGCTATATTGTAGAGAGGTTGACAAGTTAGGAGATAAAGCATGCATAAACTGGTAAGAACACTGGTTTGCATATTGAGACAATTTTCTGAGCGTTAAAAAAGATGCTTAAAGAGAAAAAAATTGATTTAAATTGGCCAAAAATGTCTGGGAAGGCTTCAAATTAAAAAGACGCCTAAATATTTTATTGAGTTTTGTTGTTACAAAACATAAACTTTTAATGTGTAATTATCTTAATATCGTTTAAGAATCAATGTTATAAATAACATGTATTTTAAACTGTGAAATTTTATTAGATTGTAATTTTAATAGGGCATATTGCCCGTATAAATTCCATAATGACTAAGGTTATCTAACTACAAAAAATTATCTCTGTTTATTAAAGCGAGTTATTGCCTTTCATTAATCCTTACCGTCGTCACAAGATAAAACACAAAAATGTAAAAATTCATGTAAAGCATATTCTTTGCATCTAGTGAGATCTAAAACAATGCAAAGCAACTTATCACCTGTGGTGCTTTAGTGGCTTATTGGACCTACACGAAGATACGATACTAACTGAGACACAGAGCCCAACTAACTTTTAAATCTTGCCAACGGTGCCTACATGAGGCCTTTTAGGTTTGTTCTAATCAGCAGGTCTCTCTCTCTCTCGGCAACAGCAGTAGTGACAGGGCAATCTTTTGTTATGAATCATGCTGATTATGATCTTACTTCTCCTTTTAATCTATGCCGCTTGACATAAAATCTACTTGCTAAATACTAAACCTCTAGCCTGAGCAAATGAAACATTAAAAAAAAAAAAGAAATGAAACAAACTGAAAAGAAATCAACATAAAGCTGTTAGCAAAACAAATGTCACTTATCTTCTTTCAAATATGTCCAACTATTATAAATGTAAAATATTTAATGCTACTTGATACATTTTACAGAGCTGATTTTATTCTCAAACTTATTAATAATTTTGTTAATTAATTCATGTTTAATAATAATTCATCCTACTTATGGAACTATTTCCTTTTTAGGATGGTATTACAAATGTGAAGTTCGAGCGTAGATAATATTTTTAATTGAATTTATTCAGTTCCCATTTGCACATAAGTCCTTAATTTTTTTCATTAATGGTCCTTAAAAGTACTTAATTTCCGTGTGCAGAAATGTGTACGAACCCTGTGGCACACCTATGTAGTAATTAGAAAGTTACAACAGACTGTTACTAATATTAAAATGGCACCTGTTGTGAAAATCAGTTTGCATAGTTTATTTTCTTCATATTTTTGTTTGATCTTTTTATTACTGGAAAGTAATTTATACTACATATTCTTTTCTTTCCTTAGGAAAGACCAATTCTTATTGTGGGACATCATATGTATAATGGGAAGATTGTGACACTTAATTCTGGTATATCAGTTCTGCAGAAGAAACATTCAAATGATTATTCTTCAATTTCTAATGGAGCAGGCAATAATGGATATTTACATCTAGGTATCATAGAAAAAAAAATTATATTCAGAACAAGACCAAGACCATTGGTTTCAAAGAAGCATTGAAAGGAGCATGTTTAACGAAGAATTTGATTATTTTCCAGATCATCAACGTGCTATGCGTTTTGAAAAGCCTTTACATGGACCAACCCGTGGCCCACCAGCACCACCTCATATTAGACCTACTTTGGGAATAAGAAGAAGGATGATGCCTGAGAGTGGGCCACCTCCTCCTAATTTTAGAGGTCCTCGTGAACCAATATTTGATAATGAATATACTCAACCACATGGAATGCCACCTATAGCCATGTCTGGTTCACAAAATGTAAATAGGGGACCTCCTGGTCCACATTTTAGTAGTGGATCACCTCAGCATATAGGAGGAGGTCAGTTTAATTCTCCTCGTCAACCTCAGCCTGGAAAAGCTCCATTTCCTAGACCACCAATGATTCCACCTTTTGCTGTACCTCCTCCTGGTTTTCCTGGGTCTGGAGTTCCCCAAAGTCGAAGTCCTCAAACAGATAATCATACAACACAAGCTGGTGCTTCAAATAATCCTAATATTTCTAATATAGACCTCAGCGGAGAACTTTGGGTTGAAACTAAAACAGCTGAAGGAAAGCTGTATTATTATAATGCTAGAACTCGTGAGTCTGCTTGGACAAAACCTGAAAATGTAAAAATTTTAAACCAAGAACAAATTGAAGCCATGGCGGCAGCAGCAGCTACAAGCTCTGATTCTGTTTCAGGTCAAAAAAATGAAGCTCAGAAATCTAACTCTCAAATGAGCACTGCAGGACCTACTCCTAATCAATACTCTTTTGTTCCAGTTGGTCCTATGCCTGGGATGGGCCCAATTCCAGCATCTGGTATGGGTATGCTTCCACCACCAGCATTTGGAATGCCTCCACCGCCTTTTGCAATGCCTCCACCAGGTTTGATTACTGCTCCAGGCTATCCACCTTTTGGTATTCCACCACCAGGTTTTCCTGCAGTTGCTATGGGAATTCCAACTCAAGCGCCAAGTGCGTCTGCAGCAGATACATCTACTGTTGTTCCTTCTAGCATTTCTGAAACTAGAAATAATATAGATGATACTCCACCATCTAATGATATAAAAAGCAAAACAGAAGATTGGGCTGAGTATAAAGCTAGTGATGGGAGAGTATATTATTACAACAAACTAACATCACAGTCTACATGGGAAAAGCCTCAAGTTCTGATTGATGCTGAAAATCTTGAAGATGTAAAGCCAGTAACTACTGAATCTTCAAATTCAGAAGTTTCAAATGTTTCAAATGAAGTTGTTGCAGACTCTGGAGCTACTGCCATGGAAGTCGATGAACCTTCTGAAGTAAAAAATGATGTTGAAGAATCTGAAAAAGAAGCACAGACTGCCATTAAGGTAGAAATTGTTGAAAATGGAACTGATGTAGATGGGGAAAAGCAAGTGACTGATGATTCTTCTATTCAGCGGGAAGAAAAAGAACAATCTGATAGTGAACCAGTACCTGAAACACCTCCAAAACCAGTTGACAAAACTCGTCCTGTTTCAAGCACTCCAATTCCTGGGACTCCTTGGTGTGTTGTGTGGACTGGTGATAATAGAGTATTTTTCTTTAATCCTAGTTCAAGAACATCAGTCTGGGAGAAACCCGATGAACTGAAAGGCCGAACAGATGTTGAAAAATTAATTCAGGTTCCACCACCACCACAAGTAGAATCTGCTAAGGAAACTGAGAAATTTGAAAGCGAGTCTGCACCAGATGCCAAAAAAATTAAACTTGAAGAAACTGAAGAAGAAGAAAAACCCAAAGTAAAATCTGAAACTGAACAGGTAGTAGTAAAAAACAGTATTACACCGGGTAAAGAATCAGCCATTGAAGCTGAGTTACGAGCTGCAAAAGAGCGTGCGCATATACCTTTAGATATAAGAATGAAACAGTTTCGTGATATGTTAGTGGAGAAAGACGTGTCAGCTTTTTCCACATGGGAAAAGGAATTGCACAAAATAGTATTTGATCCTCGTTATCTACTGTTAACTTCAAGGGAACGGAAACAGGTGTTTGAACGCTATGTTAAAGAAAGGGCTGAAGAAGAAAGAAATGAAAAGAGAAAAAAGATGCGTGAACGTAAAGAAGACTATCGTAAACTCCTAGAGGAAGCTTCTTTAACTGCTAAGTCAACATTTAGTGATTTTGCTCAACGATATGGTAAAGATGAACGTTTCAAAATGATTGAAAAAATGAGGGAGCGAGAGAGCATATTTAATGATTACTTGCAAGATCTTCGTCGGAAAGAGAGAGATGAGAGGTCCTGTCAAAGAGAGAAGATAAAGAAAGATTTTATTGAGCTTTTAAAAGTACAGAAAGGATTGGATAAGCATAGTAGGTGGGGTGATGTGAAGAAAACTATTTCTGATGATACTCGTTATAAAGCTGTTGATAGCAGCTCTCTACGGGAGGAATGGTTTAAAGATTACTCAAGTAAATTGTCTCGGGATGAAGATGATGCATCTAGGGAACGTGAGAAACAGGAGAGAGTTGAAGCTAGTATTCGTGAGCGAGAAAAAGAAGTTCAGCGTACCTTGTCCACTCATTTAAGAGAACGTGACAAAGAAAGGGAATTACATAAGCATGATGAAGCTGTGCAACACTTTAAGGCATTGTTGACTGACTTAGTTCGTACTCCAGATGTGTCTTGGCATGATGTGAAGAAAACTTTAAGAAAAGATCATAGGTGGGAAATAGTTGGGTGTTTAGAACGAGATGAAAGGGT
>KK113503.1:237357-290909 GCA_000611955.2 Stegodyphus mimosarum
CTGCTGATATTCAGCATTTCTTAAAATGAAAATGTTTTCTGTTTGGAATTTGTTACACAAGCACCTGAAGAGACCTTCAGGCCCATCATGCACAGCTACTGTAATCTTTGCTTAACAGAACGTTATGTGCAGAAAGTCAAAACATTCTGGAAATGCACGAAGACTCGCTGCTTTATGAACTTACCTTACATATGTAATGATAAATGCAAAGGAAAGATAGAGCAGTGTTGATGTGTGGTAGCTGTCTAGGATAGATATTGAAGTGGAAGAATTCTTATTGCGTAGTATGCTAATATGTTGACTTCGTAATATCTAAGAAACTTGGCAATTGAGCCAGATTTAATTCCAATTTTATTTGCAACTGACATTTGTGGCCACAGTTTGCTTGGCACTTTAGTCGTGGCTATTCAAGAACATTTACATTTTTGGTGTTATTGTGATAGGAGGCGAGCACAGCATAATTATGTCCAGGCAGCACACAGAAGCTGAAGTGCGAAGTTATCCAATATGGAAGCACATGAAGAGAAAGGTTTTGGTTTGAGTTTGAAGTTTCAGTTCCCAGTTATTACGTCATCGGCGCCGTGCAGCCTATGCAAAATGTAATGATCAAGAAATGATGCACTCCAGAGAAGTTATTACGATTTTTAGAACAGAGAGGGAGAATAAGTTACCGTTAGTTGAAATTATAATTTTGATTTACGTGTTTTATCGTATGTATACAGTGAAACTCGTTTAATGTGCAACTGAGGGGACTAAAATATTTTTTCGTGTTAAAGGGTATTTAAAAAATATTTATATTCAACAAAATTAAGTTTATTAGAGTGCATTTTATTTACATAGATACGTATATATGCATGTATTTAATAAAAATCAATGAAACAAAAGTATACACAAGAACTTGATGAAATTTAATATAAAATTTTTTAAGTTTTTTAGAAGCAAAACATTTATTGAGTTTTGGGAAAATAATCTGATATTTTTCTTTGCATTGTCTTTTTTAGCATGAAAAATTAGATAGATTTTTTAGCATGAATTGCCAACAAGTTGTTCGATCTTGTCTATTTTGTTATTTATTTTACCATTGGAATGTGCGTCTTAATAACTATGCATACTTTTCCTGGTGATTTCATTGATGATTGGGGCATTAACATCGCAATGAAAAACTTATGTTAAATCATCTTCATTTATCACCGCTTGTCCACATTTCTTTGAACAGTCCATTAATTGGCAAATTTCACCTTTGGTTTGTGATATCCAAAAACCTTCACGTTAGCAGCTATCATATTCATCATCCTCACCATGAAATATAGTAGCTAGCCATAAATTATACCAAGCAGTATGTGGAGACACATCCTCCCACAATTTTGCGCTGCTCCACGAAACAGATTTTATGCTAAAATATTTCAAAAATTCTTGAAGTCTTGCCATTATTCAAGAAGTTTAACATGGTTCTAAAAAATCTACTTTATATTTGCATTTCAGCGCATGCAATTGTTCTGATATCCATAGGTTGAATACTGGATGTACAATTTGGGGGAGAGAATAATACGTTATTTTTTACTAAAACTTATGAGCCGAACAGTTGTCTGCAATCAGGAAAATTTTACATCATCGGGTAAACCAACCGAATTCAAATTTGGCTGAGCCTCAGGTGTGAAATGCTTTTTAAACCAATAATTCATTAACGCTTGTATCGTGAGTGCTGTTTTAGTTGTATAATAAATAACAGGAAAATCTTTACCCCTTTAATTGCATGAAGTTACGTATTTTTCCTGATTACGAAAAGTTTACACTTGTGCGCTCCTGGAGCATTTAAGAGTTGCAGATGAGTTCAATGAATTCATCTGCAAATAGTTCAGCAGCTTCAATATCAGCTGAAGATTTTCACCTGAAATTCGTAATTGCCATCTACCACCAATTAATTAAAAAAAACCAACATGTGGTATATGTTCACTCAGTTTTTAAGTTCATTTCTTCGTAAAATATTTCAGCTTGAGGCAATAACATTTGACCTGTCAATGGGTTGGTTGCCCTGCTACGACGCTGTCTGACTCATTCAGTCATAACTTTGTCATGATCTTAACTTTTAGCATAAAGAATAACTTTTCTGTTATTCATTGTAAGTGGGCTATTGGAAACTACAAAATATTCAAAAAGGTCCTTTTTCTGTTTTCTTATGTCGTATATAGTTGACTTTTCAATGCCATACTACTTGCATAATTTTGAGACAGATATACCATATATTCCTTTATCCATTTTTTTGCAGCAATTCCACATTTTGTTTAATGGACATCGAAACATGCTTTCGCTTTGTAGATCCTGTTGCAATTCCAGAATTAGAAACACTTTTCAATATAATTGAAATTTGAAACTCAATTTTTATGAAACTGCTGTAATAAAAACAGCTCGAAAAAAATTAAGCAGTATCAAATCAGAAAGTTAAGAAACAGTGTGAACTGCTATATTGACTGAAATTCCTTGGAATCAAGAAAAGTATAATTTTAGCCTAGCTTAGCAGCGTCTGTTATACATTATTGGCTCCTATTGCACACTGACACAATTAAGCCTGATTGAATTATACTTACTTCCATTTCGGGAGCATGCTTAAGGCTTATCTGAGTCCTGAATAAGTAAATTTTCACATATACTTAAGGCTTACTGAGGGCTGGCATTAGATATCTTACCGCCTGATGCAGTCTGTACGGGTCCTAAATACTGCTACCAAGTATCTCCCTAAGTTCTAAAGTTTTGTCTCTCCTAAATTTTGGATCCCAATGCTTTCCCTGAATTGTAAAAATATGCATTAATTTTGTTGCTTGATGCTTCTCTAAATAAAAAATCTTGCCTTCTCTAATGTCTGACGCTGCTGCACGCTGTAAATTCTGACGCAAATCAATTACTCTTTAATTCAAATAAACTAAATGTAATGTTTTGGTCTATGAGTATCATTAACAAAATATGTTTTGTAGCATATTCAAAGAAATTTTTGTTTAATTTTTCCTTGTCAATAGTTATTGGTGCATTTAACTTAAATCTGTAATCCTAACAAATTCGAGGTTCTGTTAGTTTCTGAATAATTTATAAACTCAGCTAACTAAAGGTGTGAATATAGTGTCTGACTTAAGTAAAAGGACCAATACTGCAAGAAGAGGGAAAGTATCTGCTGCAGTCTCTTTAAAAATGGTTCACGAACTTCTTTGTAATTCTGTGTGGGCCATGGAAGTTGCACCATTTTGAGAGACATGATTCAGTTCCTTTTGTCTTTTCCATACATGTGGCTATATCATTCAAGTAAAAAATGATGTCATTTCTAATTCACATTGGACAAAGCAAATTCAGAGCATTGATAAAAATGAGATATTTTTAACTGCTGATTTTTTCCACATCTGTTGTTTGCAGAAAAATTTACTGTGGTTCACAGGAATTGGTGCTTCCGATTATACTGTTGTGTATAAATCTCTCTGTAGCGTCAGTTATATTATAAATGAAAATACTGCTGTTTCCAAGCTGAACTTTTGATAGTTACAGTTACAGTTCAATTTTTACATTATGTACATCATCTAAATACTATAATTAAGGTAGATTTGCTGAAGATTCGTAGCTTCATGTAAGTTTGGGTTCTTTCAAGAAGTAAATTTTTCGCTTTCTAGATTATAATGTCAGCCAACACAATTATTGTACTCTTTTCATATACCAACTGATTGTGACTTGCTGCTGCAAGCTATAATAATAGTGATATATTAGCACTCATTTAATGCCAGATTTGTGCTTTAATGTTTTAAAATGTTTTGCGAAGTGTTACTTTTCATTATGAACTCATTTTTCACAAGTATTGCAAAACAACTCTGATGCATCTGTGATGTATGCAAATTCATTCATAAAGTGAGTTATTTATCTTTTTAATGAAAGGTTTGTCTTTAGGCATGGTGCCATAATGTATAAGGTGACAAAGTAAGAAATTTCAGTAGAATTTAATATGTATTTTTTCCCAAGGAATCTGTGCTACTTGATTTGTCAACAGTTTCTGCTTATGAGATAATTCAGTTTACTTTTCATTTATACTATACTACCTTAAATAACATCAGTAAGCAATATCGTGTGTTAGCCTTACAATGTCTCGTTTACTCAACATATTTTGCGAAGCCATAAATAAGTATTGCTGTTAATGAATAAGGGTATTTTCCAGCAGCTGTTTGAACTGCCATTCTTTGGTGTAACTGCATTACTGGCATAAAACCAATATTCTTTTAAGCTAACACTAGTGCAGAGAAGAGCTTTTATACCATGGCATTAATTTAAAGAGACTTTTCGGGGGTTCTTTGTATATTATCTGTTTTGGTCCAAATCCACTGTTCATTGGTATAGTTTCTGGGAAATAAAGATAGGCCTGCTGCCAAGGTAGACCAGGAAAGAAATATAATCTATTGTACTGCAAAAACAGGCATTCTGGTATAGTCATCCTTATATCACGAGCGGTATGCTGAAGAAAGCCTTTACAAGTTCCCTTATGCTGCCTCTAATTCATTGGTGTTTATTTCACTTCTTTCATATCCCTTTCATGGCATCATTTCCCATATAAGTTATGGTATTAAAATCTTCCCTCATGCAGTTCAAGAATGTATCCACATTGGAATTCCCTAGATTACTTACATCGTCAGTAAAAGGTGATAACTTCTATTGATTAGTTTCTGGCTGACTAATAATGCTTCAGCAGCTCATTTTGTATGCCAGTAAGCCTTCAGAGAGTGCTACTGAACCCAGCATGTGTATTTCTTTTCATTTGCACGTAAGGTCCTGCCTTATATTGCCATATTTTTCATTTGCAGAGCAATTATATATGATTAATTTTTATAACATTGTATTGAAGAAAAATGTATAGAATACATGAAAAAAAAGCTAATTATCTAAGTTAACCATCTGTGTTTGTAAATTCAAATGACTACTTTAATGGAAAACCCACGTGGCTGGTTTGGACAATGTAATGAAGATAATTTAATGCTGTTTACATGGCCTCCCCAGTCTTAAGACTTTATGGTTTGTGATTTACCTTTGGAGGTATTTACATGTTTCTCATGCAAGAAGCTTTAGTTGAGCTGAAGAGTCACATTACCAGTGCCTTTAGGGTCATTAGGAGCATAGATGTTCGAACTTGAATATTACTTAGACTTGTTCTCTTGTGTACAAAGGGCACATGATGCACTCATGCAGGCATGTTGAGTACAGTATACAAAGGTGTGGACCATAAGAAACAAAATGTCGTTTTCATATTTAATTATGTGGTGAGTAAATACCTAATATTGTAGCTTGTCAAAAATTTAAAAGGAATGTAAGGAAATCTTGGTAGTTCAATGGATATCTATTGTTTTCACATCAATGGCATCATTTTTCATGCAATCGTATTTCAAATGTCTATAAACATGTTCCTTTCGCTAGCAACTTTGAGTGCAAAAAAGTGAGCATGTGCATAAAACCTCACCTAATACTGTTTTTTTTTTAATATATACATATTGTTTTTCCTCCATCACCTGGCATCTTTTTTGTTGAAACCATCTTTCAGAAATCTGAAACATGCTGTTATCACAATTTTCAGAAAAGAGATCAGATGAGTATCTGGTGAATCTGTGTGAGGACTTGTTCCTTTTCATTAGTGAGAAAGCTATTCTCACTAGTTCATACCATGTATGATTTAAATTTGTGGCTTCTTGGGAATTGTGCATGCAAAAATTTGTAAAATTAGGGGATAATCACTTCAGTGAGCTTGTGCTTTAGAGTTCTGTTGTAGTGAATTTTTGAATTTTGCTTTAGAGTTCTGTTGTATTGAATTTTTGTACTGAATCTATAAATGAGTTGCATTTTTTAAAGAAACTCTCAAGAGTCCTATCTATTTTGTTATTTTTGTGGGACGAAGGAGGGCAGCAGAAAATCGAGATGAGCAGGCAGGCTGCGACTTTGGTATGCTTTCACTAATGTTTCTAAATGGTGAATTGAAAGAGTATCATTTCAGCCAAGAAAAATTATTAAACATTTTTGCATTTTAATAGAAGTATAGAAGCAATGTAAAATATTTAATCAATAATTCACTCTTTTCCTTAGGAATATATTCTTTGTGGAATTTTGTGTTGGCTGTCGATTCATTTTGTTGTTATACTTTAAATAATCAGTTTATATATGAATTAAATGTATCAAGCTCTAATCAGACACTTGCAAAAACAGAAAAGTGTGTTTGTAAATTATGCTTGTAACTTAGTTTAGGCTAAGATTAATATGGCGCTTTCTTTGAGTGGAAGGTACAATATATTTCTAATTTATCGACATGATTTTTTGAGGATTTTTTTTTACATTAAAAGTGTAGATTCTTTAATTGCATTCAGTTTTTTAATAGCCCATTATTTTAAAAGATCATTTTTATTTAACATATTGGATGTAGAGCCAATTTTAGTACACTTTCTAATTAACTGAATAGTATGTTCCGTAGTACTGAAATATACAGAGGGCATGCCTGATGTGTGAAATTTTACGAGAGCTAAAGTAACAGTTACCACATTCCACAATATTTTGTCTCCCTCACTGATACCAGTGAAGAAATTCCAACTTAAGTCATTCCAGAACATTTATTTATTTGTTAAAAATAAAGTAGAGGCACATCCAGTCTTAAAAATATTGCTGTTACTGTTACAATACAGATAAATTTCTTAGATTCCAGAATCTCCTGAAAAAAAATAGAAAGTTGTGATAATTTGTAGTATGAAGTGAAACTGCATCTGTGTCCAAAATGAGCTGCATAGAACATGTAAATATATTTTTTATATGATATATCAGGGTTGCCACGCTATCTGGAGAACCAGAAATAGTCGGGGAATTCTAAAATTGACCAAAAAAATTCAGGAAAAAGTCGGGGAATTTTATACAGCGATCCCCCCCCCCCCCAATCCCCCCCCCCCCCCGAAAATGATAGTTTTGCGATGACAGAAGCGATTCCTTTCTTGACGTGCGTTAGTGTCCTACGGGCCGCTGGCACACAGCCAATTTTCGCAGCTCCAATCGGATTGTCTTTTAGAAAGACACAGCACGTTTCGAGCAGCTTTGATTTCCAGTAGCCTCGAGAATCAAGACTCGCATGTGCAGTGCATGTTGAACTAAAGAAAATGCATATTCTTGTATAAAACAAAATCGGTTTAATCATAGTATATGGTAGCATGGAGGTTAGACTAGCCTCCATGTATTTTACTATTCTAACCTCCATGTACGGTACACATGCAATTTGGCGACATTATGATGAACAGTAAACTGGTCATTTTGGTGCTGGCAGAAATTTTCGAAATCGGGCCTAGGCCGTATCATATAGTAGGATTTTACCACAAAATCTTTTAAACTTTTTTTTTTATTTTTCCTTTTTAATAAATTCCTTTTTTGCAGTAAAATAAAAAATATATATATATTAATCAGTCATCTAGACTAACCATTTAATATATTCCCCAAAATATCGTTGATTATTGTAATTTGGTTTTTAATTATTTTAATGTTATTCATATCATTTAATGTTCCTTCTTCCGTCTAAATTTATTTATTATTAGTTAATAATATTTTCAAATTTCTGCTCTAGCATAATCTTGAAGCTATCACGAAATTTGATGTACATATTTTTTGCCTATGTAGGCTGCTAAATAAATATAAAATACATAAATTTATTTTAAAAATATCATTAAATAGATTTCTTTCTTTCGTTAGCTGCAAAATGTCTGCAAAAAAAGATATATTTTAATCCGGATTGGATAGAGTAATCGCAGTCTTCAGTGAAGAAAACAACTATTATAGTTAAAATAGTAATGCTTTGGGTTATTATAAGTCATATGTAATTGGCAAATTTTTGTGTTTTCAAGTGGTACCATAGTTAATTTCCCCTTAGCACAGCCAAAGTGCATTATGCAGATAGAGTGGAATTTCTGAAAACACCTGGAAAAGTCAGGGAATTTCCTTCTCCTGTTTGAGTGGCAACCCTGATATATGATTTGCCTTGGTTTCGAAGTCTTACAATGAGTTCTCAGAGACTTACGTCAGCTAAAACAGAAATAGTGGCAATCTCCAAATGTTTGCATGTTGTATTGTGGTAAAGCACACCAATACTGTTCACCCAAGAGGAAAGGTGCCTTTTTAAAGAATTTTCTAATAGAAAAGGGGCCCATCTTTATGGGGAATATTATGAAAACACCCATGCAGCCAACCTGTTTGCTAGGATTTAAAACCAGGTCAAATTGTAAGTGCTTTAGCAGTCTTATCCACTAGTTTATGAATTATATGTATCACACTGGTTTCAGAAGACAAAATTGTGTTAATCTTTTTTTAGAGTAAATGCAGTGCATAGTAATTGGAAGAAAGTTGCTTTTGAAGGGGGGGAACACAAAAGAGGAGTAAACTCGGATGGAAATATTTAGGAAAAAAATATTTTCATAAAACCAAGTTCAGTTAGAAGAGGAGAATGATAATTGAAATAGCTCCAGAAAATTGTAGTTCTTTATACGAACGGGACTACGTAGTGCCTATGGTTATTTTTCTTTTAAAGAATAAATTGTTTTCAATTATGTGGCATATTAAATGGCACTTTCACTTTGTCATGATGTATAAATGAGAATAATGTATTTTGTGCCATTAATTTTATCTGTGCATTCAACTTTTTCTTAATTAAAATTACTTTTTTTATATAACACTCATGTAAATAATTTCATTGAAATATTAATAGGGTTTTGTTTTTGCTTCGTGTTTGTTTCAAAGTATGAGTGAAAATTTCATAAAGCTAGTTGTGAAAAGAACATTAAATTGTCATTGCTTTTTTCTGATTGCCCTGAATTGAATTCATAACATTAAATGTGAATTTCATGCAGTGTCTGGTTTAATTGCTTCATGCTGAAATATTACTTGCCATTTAAAAAAATGTTTGATTTCATTTGACACAAAAATATGATTTTGAAAATCTGTTTATCTTGGAACTGTGAAGAATAACATTGTATTTATGTCAAAAATCCACATGATACATTTGTGTACTAAAATATTAAAACATGAGTGTTGTGTGTTATAGGCAGACTTAAAGACTACTATATGACCCGAGCTCAGTACACCAAGTTTAAAAGTGCAAAAATTTGGAAAAGGGCATGGCAGGAGAAGCATAGGTTGTTATGTCTTGCCTATGCCTTGTTAGCATAGGTATTAATATGGAGAGGTAATGATTCGTTCTAAAGATATTGGTTATCCATACATATCAGAATAAATGGGGCATATAATTTTAATGAAAATGCAAGAACAAATAATCAGATTTTCATAATAGGTAGAATAGTAAATTAGATTCACTTAATTTGCTTAAGTTTAAACTATGTATTTCCAGGGGTATGGATTTAGGTTTTTGTTAAGAATTTTCTTAAGCACTTGTTGAATTGGTATCTTAATTATGTATAAATAGCTTCTCATTTCCAAAATTGTTCAGTTTTATAAAAGTTTTCTGAAATTTCGGCAACGCTGGAGTATTTTTGTATTCCACTATTCTTAATAAGCTATCTAAAATTTACTGATTGCTGCAGAATGATATTTTGATGTGAGGTCTAAAATGCTTATGAAGAAAATGCATCACCCAAATAATCAGCAATATTGTTTTATAATCCTAAGTTTTCGCAGCACCACAAGCTGCATTCTCTGCAGTAAGTAGTTTTGAGAGCTGTTGGTGCTCATAAATTCCTTATTTTCTTAAAAATATATTATAGTTAAGAGTATGAAGGCATAGTTTTCTAACGGTATTGTTAATATTTCTACACATTATATGCAGTTGCCCAAATTAAGAGAAGAGCCTAATACGAGGAAATATATAGAAGTAAGAATTGCTTTGGTATCCTAAAGTGCTTAAAGTAAGAACATAGGCGTTAAGTTTTGAATGATGGTCGTAGATACTTTATAGCATCCTCTTTTCAAAAACTTACCACTCTTTGTTAGATGCTTGGACAACACCAGGAGGAAGGGGCTCCCAGACCTAGCGTGCTCAAGGCAGCCATAACATGGTTAAAAATGCCCCAACCCCCGGAGGCTATTTGAGGAGGAGCCTTTCCCAATGCCTCACATGCAATGCTGGGAGAGAAAAACAGTTATCTGTCTAGTCAACCATAGTGGTTCATAAATCTGGTGATTTTTCATGTCAGGTGTTAATTTTATGTTCTGAAGAGTAACAGTGAATGGGGGTATTATTGTATTGCAAGATGTAGTTACTCAAGGGGAATCATATCTGTGCCTTTGAATAGACATGATTGCTTAGAATGGTTATCCAGTCAGTGATACTTATTTTTTCTCATGTACTTTGACTTGTTGGAGAGTAAAGTATTACTGCCCAGAGCATAATTGAACCACTACTGTATTTTTACTGTGGAAAGCAGGCAGTGCAGCTTATAGGCTTGTATTTGTATTCTCAGCACATTAGCTTGTAATGAGGTAAGAAAAAGTATGAATGCCGAATCATCTGAAGAGTACTTGTTTTCGTTGATCAACATTCCACATTTATTCGTCGCACTACTATGTTTTATATTTATTCTTGAAACGAGAACTTAAAATAGCTGTGTTGTGGATATTCTGCTTATTTTGCCATTCCCTTTGTGATGTATCCATGGAGACTGGTTTCTGTAAATGCAAATGTAACAATCCTGTTTTTTTGTTTCTGATTCTATAATTTTCATTTTCCTGCCATAGTTATCTCAAGATGATGCTTTGTTGAGAACAACATTACTGTATGCTATTCTGACTTTATATATAGTACTTCTGTATAACCCAACTCTTCTTATTTAAGCCAGAGACTTCTAATTTTTTACTGGAGAGTTCTGCAAACTCGACTTAATGTGGACTGAGAGACTGTTGATTTTCCAAAAAGTCGAGTTTTACGGAATAAGGGCTGGGTTTCTTAGAACTCTTAATATTTAATCCTTTGATGTGCGTGTTATTATTTTTATAAAGTTTTATCTAGAAAACTCTAGAAATTGTATATTACGATCCTAGACAGGCGTGATATATGAATTTAAAAAAATCTGGCTGATTGATCTGTGGGTGGTGGTACCACTTTTGCATCTGTCGAGCCAGCCAGCACTAGCAGTAAATCCAGGCTCTCCTTCTTGAAATTCATCATGAAATTTATTGTAAAATTGGTCCCTTTGCTGCCTGAGTCACAAATAAGTGCCTCGCTCTCTTTTTCGTATTCACCACCTTTCATACCTTTTCTTACCTTTAAACTGTCCGTACATGCTCTTTTCACACACCAAGGCTCAAATTTTGGACCTCTTCATTTTCTACCCTATCAAAGTAGTCCGCCAACGTCTAAATCCATGGTAACTTTGTCCAGTCTCTTTAAGGCATCTAGTTTCATTTTCATTGTCACCTTAGTTTGTTTTCTTTTTGAGTGACAATTTCACTTCACAGGCTGTCAAAAGTTCCCAAAACTATGTAACGTCTACATGTCAGCTGACGAAACCGAAATGAACCAGTGTGAGTTTGCAATAAGATGCAATCACAAAACTTCAGACAAGTCTCCTAACATTTCGCAACAGTAGAAAGGAATGTGAGCCAGTGGCCAGCCGCTACCTGACTTTCTTTGTATCATCAAAAGAAGCAAACAGCATTGCCAAGTATTACAACATATCTTGAAATTTGCTAGGGAGTTTTAGGAATTAATGGCACAATGTGAAAATGGCAAAAGTTACCGAAAAAGAACACTCAATTGTTTGAACAGAACAGGAAAGACATACACATAAACAGTAATTATATGTACTGCATGTAATATTTGCTCTGTTTGCCCTAGAAATAACTTTAAAAGTTCCTAAAAAATTGTCGAGATATTGGAAGTCAAGTTTGCAGGAGTACTATAGTCCCACTAGTCTGATTAACAGAATATTTCTTCTGACCCTCTCTAATCCCCCCCCGCATTTTTTTATTGAAGTTTGGATTAATATTTCATTATTTTGACACCAAAATACAATTTCTAGCATCTTTTTTAAGGGAAAAGTTTCATCAGCAGCTCACTATGTGTGGGTCTGGAAACATCATAATCCAATTTTCTGATGTGCATCAAATGCAGGTTATTTCATGCACATCAGTCAGTAAGCACAAAGTGATTCTCTGCTTCCTGGCTTCATAAGAAGGGGGGGAGTTTTACATGCTTGTTGAAGTTGTAAAGTTTTCTGATTTTAGTTATGTTTTTGAATAAAGTAAAATACTCATATACTTTGAAAATATAGAGATACAGAGTGACAACTTGTTATATTTCATCAAGAAAGTGTACATTTGTCATGTGCAATCTTTTAATTTCCCAATTTTAAACATATTTGTACATGGTGACAATGTAAGTTATATTGGATAAGATTAAATTTTTCAGTAGAGACTAAAGACTGAAATGCTACTAAGTAGAATACCTCCTTTCTGCCCTTATGCTCTGGTACACTCTCCTGTTGAATGCCTCCAATCATGCTGGGATTTTATTTAGGAAAATTATTGCAGATAGAGAAATGGCTGAGAGAATAAATCTTTAAACTTTTGTCTTTGGGAATTTCATTCTGATTTACTTTACCTCATTTTGGAAGGGAATTAGACAGGGTTTTGTATGGCACAGTTAGTTATTGAAACTTTGAAGGAAAATGGAGTTCTCTGGATAACTGTGAAGTTCTTGCTCTATATCATGAACAAGCAAATAGGCTTAAAAGCTAGTGTTGCTGGCAGCTTAAAGGAAAGGAATTCATGTTTCTATATTGTGAGATGTGTCTATCACTTTTAAATTTAGTAGCTGAAACAAGAACAGCGTTTTTGTTATAAATACATAATCAATTATTGACATTTGTTATTATTTTGTAAGAAGTATTTATAAAAATCAGAACGCTTCCAAAGCTGATAGACTGAAATAAGAAAAATATTCAAGCATGCATACATGCTGTTTAAGTGAAATATTTATCTAGCATTCTTATCAGTGAAACCCGGTTTTTATATATTTTGAAAGGAAGGACCTTTAGGCATTGTAGTTAAGGGCATTAAAATCATTCACACCTGTGTAACAGAGTTTAAGCCATAGCCACTTAGGAAGGTAAAGTTGTACATTCATAAATTTGCAGCTAACTCAGCGAGACTGTTGACCATTCGTGTTTGCATTGCTGTAGTTACTCAGTTCCTGTAGCAAGTTGAAAAGTTAGAATATTTAAGCAAAATCTTTAGACCAGTTTTTGTGGCATAGCAAGGTCTGGTTCCCTAGCAATGAAACTCAGCTCATGCCTTTTTAAGTGTGGGAAAAGTAACTTCTACAGTGAGGTTTTCTAAGAACAGTACAAAAAAATATAAGCATGAAGTTGGTACAGAGGTCTCTTAAAGTAAACAAAACATAAAAATGTAAAATAAGGGAGACATTTGCCAGTTACCTCTGTAAGTTAATCATGAAAAAAAGGGGGGTTGTTTTGCAGTATATTTTGCAATCATTTTATGTTTTTAAGGTATCTGCCTACGTTTGGAACATTTTCATTCTCCAAAACACAGAGTAGGCAAAGCCAGGACAATGGTGTGTAGGTGCAGAAGTGCCAAATCAGTTACGAAAATATAGAAATTCATTTTTAAGAAAGAAAATATAACTTTAAATTTTGTAACACATTAAGAAGTGCAGTACAAATAGGTGTAAGGTACCTCTAAGAAGTATTTAAAAAAATTATTTTATAAAACAATCCATCTTAATCAAGAAAAGAATTAATAAAGTTAATTTTTTTTCAAAACTGCTGATGCTTTGTGTCACTATATAAATTATTTTCTACCAGTAAAATTTAATATTTGACCTAACGTATTGAAGTTAATTTTCACTTGTTTACACTGATATATTGGGCTGCATAATCTAAGCTTCCTTCTAAAGGATGATAATGCTAACGTCAGTAATTCTGTACCATCTTCCTTTTAATTTGGACTATAGGACTTAGTACCTTTAGTTCACCATAATGTAGATGCTGCTGCTGGGAACTCTTGTACCTTATTTGGATCAAGTCGGCTAACTGATTGTAGATGGCAACGCCATTGCCTACAGCTTTTGCAACAGACTTATCACATAAAAAATTACTGGAGTAGCATCTAGAGGCTAAGTGAGAATGCTTCAAAATAAAATATGACATATTTTCAATGTTTTGCTTTATTTTTTATGTAAAATGTGTTATTATTAAGTAGCTCAAGGTTTTGTCTTCCAGTAGTTATGCGTAATATGCGTGGTTATTGTACAGTAACATTTAAGACTGTGCAGCAGGGGTGAGCAACCTTTTGGTCATCGAGGACATGATTCTTAGCAGGTGCCGGCCATGTTTCATAATTTTAATGAACTAAATAACAAATATTTATAATTTTTACTCATTAAATAAATAAAATATTTTGATAAGTCAGTGTTAAATTTGTGTTTGTAATTCATCTGCTAACTTATTATAATCGACAATCTGAGGAAGTAAGTTTTGAATGATACTTCAAATAAATCATATTCGAAAACATCTCACAGTTATAGGTACATCAGCAATAAGACTTAATCAAGCACATGATATCAGTAAGATAATGATTTTTGTTTATCAAGCTCAAATATGTTATTAGTTTCAGAAGATTCTACAATAACATCATTTTGCAGGCTTACTAAGTTTACTGTATTTTTAAGATGAAAATAGTTAAAAATTGTTATAGCCATGTTTTCTCCATCAGTAATATTAAAGGGTTTATAAAGAATTTCAATGTAGGGCATAAATTCGCAAAGTCAACAAATCTAGAATTAAATTCAGTTTCCAATGCAGCTACAATTTGAAGTTACAAGTCTGTATTAATATTATGTTCTTTCCTACTTTTGCCTTTTTTTTCTTTGGTATTGGGGAAATGCATTAACAATTTTCTGAAGAGATGAGACCTCTACAATTTTAAAATAGATTTGAAGCTATTGTTAGTGCTGATCAAATCAGGAATGAGATTTTTCCTGCCGTGTAATTTCAAATTTAGCTCATTAAGTTTCAGTGTTAAATAAATCAAAAAAGCAGAATTTATTAACTAGTTTTCATCTTCCAGCTGTTCGTAGTTTTTTCTCTGGGATGTTAGAAACTTTTATTTCTGTTAACTAATTAATAAATTGCTCAAGCATTTTTGTGCAAAAGATCAGTAAATGGTGTACCATCGTCATTATCCAAAAGCAGTTTAAATAGTCTATTATTGAATTGATTCTTTTTGTAACAGCAGCAGTTACATCTTGGAATTCAATGCTTTTTTGCACATGGTTGTTTCTAGTATCTAATGTGGTGATAAATTTTTGGGAAAAAAAGATCTCGTTGGTATAAAGCAATGAATCCAGTATTCTTCTTTAGCATGGCTTGCATACCATTTATTGTTATTGAAGATAATTTCTCAGTCAGTATTTTAGGGTCAATCAAAAGCGTTTTTATTGTGCAAAATAAATCCTCTCGTCTTTTGTGCTCTTTAAGTGGTAGGAGTTTTAGAAACTCCTTTTAAGGTAAAATCATCAAGTCATCTTGACACTTATTGCCAATTGTGCTGTATCTTTTAATTCATGCAGTTGAAGGGAAGGAATGCATATTTGTTCATATCTTTTATCAACTGGGTTTCTAAGTGGCCTGCTATTGTTTCAGTTCTTCTTGTAATAGTTCTAGCTGACAACTGCATGGCATTTATGGCCAAAAGAATTTCTTTATCTTTAAAATCTGCAAAAAGGACATTGGCAGTTTCCAACTGTTTGGTAAAAGTAGATTGTTGCTTCGAAATCGATCAGTTTAATGATAAAAATTAATTTTATTTCATCGAAGTTCAGTACAATACGAGTCAAACTTCGGATGTGCCATTTTAAAATGTCTCTTAAGGTTACTTTTCTTTCAAATTGTTACACTTTTGTTGTATAATGAGCATATATATCTGTTTTTGATTGGTGCTCCCATTCTTCATTTTAATTATAAGTGTGTGCTCGCTTACCTGTGTACGTATTGGGTTACTACAGTCATCAGTTTGTAAGCAAATCTGTACGAAATCATCCTGGATGATTAGAAAGTAGCTAAACTAATCCAACAAGAAGGTACTGACAGAGTACATACACGCATTATTGTAATTATTGATGTCACAGCCTGTTGGAAATTCAGAGTATGTTTACAAATTAATCAAAATTGTCACAGACAGAAAAAGTTGACTGATGTCTTGTTTTGCATCTGCTAAGTCTTTCTATCTATTTCTATTGGAGATTACATCGGAGAGTATACGGTTAAATGCATCAAACGCACCGTGGTGTCTGATCAGTCCAACCTTAGTTGACTCTGCTTGATAATGAAATATTTCGAGCAGTTGCAATGCAATAAAGTGGGTGTTTGATGCGTAGATGTAAAAATATATAATTTTAATATGTATTGTAGAAACAACCAAATTTGCACACAAAGCAGAATAATTAAGCACAGCCACATTGCCGCCTCCTGCAATACAGTAACTTTTAATACTGTACAGTTGGTTTCATTTGCAGTTATTTCTGGAGCAGTTAAACAAATTGCTGCACAGATTAGTGAATACGCACATTAGTCGGTCTTGTCCTCTGAACAGTCTGGAATATAAACAAAAGGGAAGACAATATTTCTCTCTCGTTTTGGGGGGGTGTAGTTATTTTATTGTGTATAATGGAACCATAGGAAAAATAGTTTAATATGAGTACCAGAGAAATTTCAGAAGAAAAGAAAATATATTTTGAATGTTTTTATGAGAGATTTAAGACTAAGCATTCTGGCTATTGTTAATATGAGTGTTATTCATATAAAAGAACATGTTTTAAGTCTTAGTTTCATTCTAAAGTAACCAATAGAAATAATATTTTTTTAAAAAATTGTTTCTCTGTAAAGGAATTTTTTTAAATGTATACTTTCTGAGAGAATTGAAATCGGAATAAGTGGTTTACTTAAAAATTAGGAAAAACTGAAATGAAAACTTAAAAATAAATGAGATTGTAAACTTGTATATTGTTGTGAATAGAACTTAGCAGCATCTATAGTAGTCATGAAATTTAATACACTGAAGTTCACAGAACTAATAGATGAAGTAGGATAAAGTTAGGAGGAAGCATGAAGAGACATTAAGTCTTAATAACTTTAAAATAGTGCTTATATTATAGGAATATTATGAGAATAATAAGTTATAAAATTTTATTTTACGTGGATCTCTATTCGTCATATATAAAACAGGATTATACATAAGATTCATTTGACTGATTAAAGATATACTTGCTCTAAATATTACTTTTTTAAACAATAGATTGCAATGAGATTTGGGGCTATTTTCTTGAGAAGGGGTGCTTTCATGGGGAATATACCAAAAGAACTAGCTCATATTGAAGTTACACATGGGAAAAGTTATATGCTGCCAATTGTTTGCCATGAACCATACCAAGACTAGCTCTCTTGTGAGCATGAATTTTAGTGAAGAAACTAGCAGTTTCAAAACTGGATGAGGATTCCAAAATTGCGTCTTAAACATGACGAATCACTCCATTGTAATCTAAATATTAAAAAAAATTTTTAAAAAGTCAATCTGTGAACAGAATTTTCCACAAGCAGCATTGATCTCACATTCTTACCCATGTTTTTGGAAGCACTTGTGCAGGTAGATAGATCCAAAGGTTTTCGGCCTGATATACTGCTAAAAGAAATATAAAAAATATATATTTTATTTTTCAGTGTGATCTCCCTGTATTTCAATACAGTTTTCACGTTGTATAATGATCAAAAAGAAATATAAAAATCTCTTTACCCCTGAAAGAGTAATCTGAAGGTGTGTCTTCAAAATGTTTGAGAGCAGTTCTTTACATGCCATTATCGACTTTAAATCACAAAGGTCTTAGTTTAACTCAGAGAACAGCTAATAATCACTTGAAACTAAAGATGGACTGAAAGGGAAACCCGTGTTGCCAATTCTGAATTGCTGAATGAATTGGATTATGCATCTTGCAGAGACTTTGTGAAATGTTCATGCAGAATATGCAAAACAGTTTTAGGTAGATCCAGTCTCACTGCTGTATCACTGACATTAAATCTCCTATCACTCAATATTTCATTCTAGACACCTGCAATATTTTCTGGTGTCAATGCTGCCAATGGATAACCTTCACAGGAATCATCATCTACGGGTTCTTAACAAATGCAAAATATTGTTTTTCTCATTCTATCACTGTAGAATAGGAAGCAGACATATCATATGCAATATATCATGACCAAACATTCTTTCATTTTTTGTCTTTTGTTTGTTGTATTTCTAATCGAGAATTTAATCACAATTTTAAATGTTTTGGAACAAAATAGAGCATTACTTTTTGTTTTCCGAGTTGGTCAGACATAATAGGGGTGTTGCCTCGGGTGAAAAAT
Organism: Stegodyphus mimosarum; assembly: GCA_000611955.2. Lineage (NCBI taxonomy): Eukaryota > Metazoa > Arthropoda > Arachnida > Araneae > Eresidae > Stegodyphus > Stegodyphus mimosarum. The sequence goes on from KK113503.1 coordinate 255,759, forward strand.
ATGTAGTCGCATCTCTAATGTAGGCATTTTTCTTTATTTTGTACAAGAATTAACTATGGACTATCAAGAAGTAATGTACCCCATAAAAACATTAAATATATGGGAAATTTTAAGCACATTTAAATACCTTACATGGAAAACTTGCAGTCACATAAAAATGTCATAAAATAATAAATGCTTTTATCTAGAGAATGACTTAATTTTGAGCATTTATTAAAAAATAAATCTTACCACATTCTCATTACATTCTTATTATACACATCACAAATTAATTTTATCACATTCAGCCATTCACCATGTAAAGCACAAAATAACCAACACACAGTCCCTTACATTCTTTTTAGCCATCATTCAGATTCACCGCAATTATGTCATAATAGGGTGTCCATAACTTTCAACTACTCAGGTTACCATAAATGAAAGAACTTGGGCACCCTTAAATATACTATAACCACCCTCTGTTAAATTGTATGCCAGACATGTATCTTCACAGTTTTAATGGTTTGTAATTCCACAAACACGTCCATCGGTATAAATTTTGAAAAACATGCTATTAAACTTCCATTGCATCATTCCATGTGAGCACTCTTTATAAGAGCATGTGCTGACATAATTTCATATATACAGACTAAACACTATTAATAATATTCTTTGGCTATAATATGGATATATTATAGCCAAAGAATATTATTTCTGAGTTTATTTATTTATTTATATTTATTCTGAAAATCTCTGAGTACATTCTTACTGACGCAGCTCACTGATATTTACATCTGCTGTGTGAGACACTGGCCATGCATAGTTTGTTTTGCAGTAGAACAGGTGTGAAAAATTGTAGGAATTACTACATTTTGCATTCACTGTAAGTTATACACATTGTTTCTAATTGTAATTTTGAAGTTTGTGAATAAAAGCATTGTTAGTAAGAAGCAATGAGTGCGGTCACCAAGACCTTTTTGTTTTCTCTTCAGTTTTCTATGCCAAGAAATAACAGTGTTTCTGTATATGACTTACATGTGCATACTTGGGGACACTTTGCAAAATAAATATATTTCACATCATTAAAACATCTGTTGATGAGCAGTTTATTATTGGTTCATTCATGTAGGAATTGTTGTATTAGTCTTGTTTTCGATTTCTTCTCAAAATGCATTTTATAAATTTCTTTCATACACATTTATGTGTATGAAAATGGCTTCCATTGTTTTTTTATCACTCATTACTAAACTTTAAACTCAAGTGGTATTAAACGTAATCATAGTATAAGATAAATGTAATTGCAGTATAAAATATTTCAAATCAAATTCCTACGCTAACAAGGAACATGCATTGCAACATGTAAAATATTGTATTTTATTTAAAGCAATTCCATGTGGCGACACAGATTACAGATAAGATACTTTTAATCTCTTTCTTTAAAATTATATTTTGAAGAAAAAACATTTTTGACACTTTTCTGTTCATTGAAAACAGATTTTAATGATCTAAATCTCCACATTGGCTGTCCTTAATATCTCGTTTGCTAAGTATCATAGAAATAAAAGCAAGCCTGTTTTGGAAAGCTAATTAACAATCTATCCAGGGGATGAATAAAATAAAATTGGTATTTTGGGTAAAAATTAGCCTTTTTAATGTGTTCGAGTTCTGCAGCAAAGAATTGTTAACTCATGTTTTGTTTTCACTGATTTGTTTGAAGACATATTAAAGGTTGTAAAGCATACGTTTCAACATATAAGTGAAAGAGATGCCAAATCAAGGTAAATTTTATTTAGATGCTAGCAATTACTTTTGCATAGTACATTGTGATTACATATGTGAACTTCCAGTTTACATTGAAATTATTGATATGCAAATTTGGAGATATTTCTACTCTAGCAATTGCTTGTTTTGCTAATACAGGAATGTTTTAATAAATTTCTAATTTTACTAACTTAGTGAAAGTTATAATGTCCCAACAGATAAATTTCAATCACAGTTAGAAAACTGGGGTATAGAACTAACAAGAATAGATAGATACTCAATGGACTGTAATCAGTAAGCTGAGAAGTGCTGATGAAATTTTAAAATCTCTCAAATATTGTTGGCCATCTTAACAGTTCATAGCAATGTACAATGTGAGAGAACCTTATGTTGGTATATAGCTCATAGTATTAAAACAAAGAATACGTTTATATCTGGTATTGAATTGTGACACCCTGGGAAAACTTGTTAACAAAAACAGGCATTTATGGCAATTGCTGTGAGGAAAATAATTACTGTGCTTCTTTTTGGGGGAGGTATCTGTTGCTACTTATATGAAAATTGATTTAAAATGTTTCAAATCCAGATATTTTTGTGTTAATTACATTTAGAGCTTAATCTTTTCTGGCATGTTACCTTTTAAAGTTCAACAAAAAAGTGGTAAGTAGTCTAGTCAGGCCTAGAGAAGTACACAGGTAAAATTTTGTAAAGATAGTGCTTACTGTTTTAATTTTGTCGGTGTGCCTTAGGTGGGCTCATTGTGAATGAATGTAGCTTAAAAAAGAGTGCTGAAGTGAGCATTGCTAAGAAGCGGGTGATAGAGCAAAACATTTTACCTACAGTTAAAAAAACAGTAGATTCTGATTACTGTAGCAGATTTAGCATTACCCAGGGTGCACCACGGAGAGGCATGCTACTCTACACCCCCCAAAAAACGGTATCTCTCCACTTTCTGGGTCAGTTTCACTATCTGAAAGGAATTCGTTAAGTATTTTCAACGCTTCAGAAATCGTCAGCTGTCTCCAATCCATTTGCAAATTACTTAAAAATCAGAAAATATAAACTATAAAATAAACATCTAGAAATCAAAATGTAAAGCTAACAAAACTTCTTTCAATGAAAACGGGGGGGGAAGAACTACTGTAGTGAAAATCAAAGAGCTAACTGATAAAATTACCCCTGACCTTTAGAAAATCATCCCAACAATTCCTTATTTGATAACTAAATCTCCCCCTCCAAAAAAGCAGGAAATGGATCACAGCCTGTACACCCACCTTTCTGTTTGTTGTAAATGAGCTTACCAAGAAAATTCTGCAGTGAAACAATGATACGTCTGTTGGTCTGGTATTTCAGTGACGCCACTCGGGGCTCATCAGATGTTCATCGTTCAATTTTAGGCAAGATTTCAAAGTACAAATGTATGTAGAATAAAGATATCAGCATACAGGCAAGAAAATAACATAGAAATTTCTTTTCAGACAATTCCTTTTATATCCTAAAAAAAATCTGGAAGATTTCTTTGAAAAATGAAGGTTTTTTAAAAACTAAACATGGCTGAAATGTACTATTCATAAAGAAGAAAGTACTCATTTCTTTAGATTTCTTAAAAAGTCTAATGTTATAACTGAAGTTACGGATGCACCAGCAATCTGATCTCTTTGGAATAGGAAAAAATTGCTCATTTCCTTTCACTACAGATTTTACAAACCACAAATAAAATTTGCAATTTTATACAAGCTTTTAAAATGCGTAAATAGTCATACATAAAATGATGGCTACTTTTGCAGGTTATTGTGTAATCAGCAAAAACAAAAATAACCTTTTTAATCTTAGTCTGTTATTTTAGACAGCCCCTGTGCTCTGTAGGAGGTGGTTTGGTTTGGTGTATTTTATTATGCCAAAACGTGCTAGAGGTATCTTTCTACTGTGTAGGATGAAGCAAAATTATTTGAATCAGAACAGGCATTTTTGTGCCGAAAGTTTGAATAAAATTGTCATTATGTATACTTCATTCTATATTATACATTACAGTCATATTTATATTATAATACATATGTTAGTATAATATGTACATACAATATATAGCTATCATGTAGACATACACATTTATAGCCATATCTCTGATATGTATCTGCAGTGTTTCACAAGCATTGACTGAGTTTTTCCAAACCACCTTGTTTTGATCTACACTTATGCAAGACATGTGTTCAAGTAGCTATTACGTAGTGAGGTTTTCAGAGGTATATTGTCCTTAAGGACAAAATTCAAAATCGTAATTCTTACGATGTGACCTCATTTTAACTCTTTAACACTTCTCATAGTTTCAGTTTACAGTTGATAATAGAAATAAATTTTATGATTTTCAAAATTTTGGGAGAGATAATGTATAGTTGACTTAATCCTCATAGTGTTTGTCACAAAAATCTGGATTAATTCTCATCAGTTAAGAAAAGAATAAATCTGAATTCACAAATGTGTGCATAATTTGGAAGTTCTAAGATGGATTCACAAAAATATGGTATTTAAATTCAGTAGATTGTGAAGCAGTTTCCAAAAATTGCTTAATCATATAATTTAAGCCTTTGTTGTTAGCTAATCAACAGAGTGGTAAACAAAATGGCAAATAATTTTCTTTATGCAATTTATCAGCATATCTACTTTACTTTTAGGGCAGGAAATGATGATCAGAACTGCATAGAATATGGAGTTCATTAAAATTAATGCACTCTAGTTTTTAGATTTCAGGGTTTTTCACATTGCATTTCTTCTGCACGCCCTCTTGCTTTTCAGTTGCCACAATTCCATGTGTCACAGTATTTGATTCTTTTATTTAACCCTAAAATGGCTTGGGTACCTGTGTGTCTTTCAGGGAGTTAAAATGCTGTATACGGATGTACCTTTTTCAATTCGAAAATGAATTTGGCATTTGAAGAGCTTATAAATTTTATGGTTGGGTGAACCAAAAGCTTTTCACTTATTTGTCAAATGTTAGGTGAGGATTAGCATTTAAAATAATTTCCCTATTTCCAAGTAAATCAGGCTCACTTTGTGCATTAACTGTTCCCAGTAATATTCTGCAATAATACTTATTTTTATGTATAACTTTATCTTCTGTGATAATTTCTTGGTAATCTTGGACATTTACATCATCTAAGTTTGTGTATGTTGGAATTTTGGGTTTTCTGAGAGAATGGTCTTCTGTACTGAATTCTTGGTGATTTCATCTGTTTTAGAAACTGTAATTCATATTTTGTCAATAGTGATTATTACTAGGCAGACCATTTTTCACCAGACTTCTGTTAAAATGCAATATACTGATGCTGATAAAATTGCTACCAGCTAGGGATATTTTATCACATGTTGGTCAGCAATCTTTTTTCCTTCTAGACTACCGTAAGTGTTATGCTTCCTCATTTGATGATGTTCCTGGCCTATGTTCATTAGGTATCCTGACATATCCTTCAATTACTCCTTCAAGGAAATGAGTATTTCCACTGCCTGATCCTCACAAATTTCATGCAATGTAATATGCTATTCTGTTGCAACTTTGCCGCATAAAACTCAGTTTTTATGCTATCTTTCATTTTCTATTGTCATAGTATCCCCATGCCTGCAAACTCATTTCAAACACCCTCACTTAAAAATGCCATATACTAGAGAACTCAATGATACAAATGCAAGCAATTTGTTCTGCCATTAAGGTTTACCAGAAATAAACATAAGAGTCCTAACCAAAAATGCAGATAATATCTTTCAACATGGATTGAAAGATTTGTGCGGGTACTATCGTATCTAAAGCTCAGTTCGTCCAGACTTGCGTTGAGAGATATGACGTAACATATGATCAATGGACAAGAAAAAACTAAATAGAAATAAATATAGTTTATGTGCATTATATACAAACTGAAGAATTCTTTGTTCTTCAACTAATATGTGAATTTGTAAAATGTCATATATTTTGCTAGATCTACTAATACTATTATATTTTACACTTCTGTTTCTAAGGATAATTAGTTGGAACAGAGCAGGAAGATTGTTTCTCTATATGCTTTAAAGTAGAAAAAAGTACTAATTTCGCATTATGTGTGTAGTACTTTATATCCAGTTTTTCATCTGTAAAAAATTAACAATATGTCCCTTGACATAACTATTCATGCTTTCTATTCTATTTTGCCTTCCAATTACATAGAAAACAGTTACTGGGATTAAAACTTTTTACTAATTATGTCACCCACTTTGCAGTGCAGCTACTATGTGCATTATTTTTTAAATGAACTGCATTTCCATAACAATGTGCTGATATTATACTTCAAATCCTGTGGAGTGAATATGTAGTAAATTTAAATTGCAATTGAAAAAGGTAAGACTAAATGAAATTTACATGAGAAAGAATTTTTAATCTCAGATTAACACATATATGTATTAATTAAAAGGGGGAAATTATTTATTAAAAATTTTTAATATAACAAATTTTAAGAGTGCAATTTTTCTAAATATACTTATGATCATGCATGTGATGCAACATTTATGTAGCATGATAGGAGGTGCTAGAAACTTCCAGGATCAGCTAGAAGTTCTTTATCTATCTCTAGAATTGTTGCGATGAAACAGTTAGTTTTGGATACCATCATGAAGTGGTATTGGTGACTGATATCCAACTGAAATTACAATCGTTGCATTTCTTTCTTGTTTAATGAATGGTTGTGTTGGGTATTGATAAAATTAATCTTTTAAAGTGCAACAGGAGATGTATGCTGCCCAGTAGGGAAAATCCTTCAGGTGATAATCGTCCACCGCTATTTTAGTTTGAGTACACCTGTAGAAATCAATCTTTTAAAAGCAGGGAACATGAAAAATGAACTGTGCTGTTACTAGGATTCAAACCACAGACTTTTATAGGATAGCTGGACCTGGTAATTGTTTGCAACATGGGAGCATTCCCAGAAGAATTTTGTAATTCCTTGCAACCTTATTTTATCATAATTTGCCCTTCTCAAATAATATCTAAATAGCAACAACCATCTTATGTCACTTATCCCAGAGGAATTTTGTAATTCCTTGCAACCTTATTTTATGATAATTTGCCTTATTCAAATAATATTTCCATAGCATGCACCATTTTATGTCACTTATTTCATTATATACAGATAAATGGCTTTTGAGTTAAAGAAAACCCACTTTATCTTTATTTTCTCACTTATTATTATTTCAATTTTCATTTACATCTGCTGAAACCAGCTAACAGTTATGTATGGACTTGAAGTTGTTGAACTTTCTTAAATTCTAACATGCGGCTGCTAGTGTCATGAAGTTTTCCCACTACTTATACAGAAGTTGGATCTTTAGTTTATTTGCATACTTGGAAGGCTATAGAAACTAATGAATTATGAGATGCAGATTTACCATTTTAAAATTAATCACCACTCCCAGTATTGGAGCATGCAGTCACACTATTGAATAATATATAGGGTTCAAGAAAATAGCACAATAAAAAACATGATGGACCAGTGGCCTGCGGTAGGTTTTCATGCAGGGTGTACAGAGAACAACAATAATAATAAAACCATAAAAATGTACATTAAACACTTCTTTAACTTTTAATTATTCATTTGTACACAAATCCATACGTCTATCCGTATTACTAACAAAATCATGAATTACATGATCATAAAACTCTGGTTTTGACTGTAATAAGTGTAACATTTCTTTTTCTATTGTTATTAGAGATAAATTGCTTAATCTATCCTGGCTCATTCTATTGCGTGCATAATTTTTTACTCTTTCCAATGCTGAAAATGATCTCTCCACCGAAGTAGTTGAAAATGGAATTGTACAAATTAAATGTGCCAATTTATTTACTTCGCTTAGGGCATCTGTCAAATCATTCAGCATTATATGCTGAATAAGTTTCGATAAATTCATTTCGTGGTATAACTCACTACGATAAAGAACGCATAATTCATTGGTTAGCTTTACAAAATCGAAATGTTTTGCATAAGCGTTTGTTTAAATTATATTCTCTTAGTGATTAATTTTATCGACGGACCAGCTTCACTGCTTCGTTTTTTAATTATTTTATTAAGAAAACATCATATACAAATGTTTACAGTGAAGCGGAATACAATTTAACTGTGAGCTTCGTTTTACAGTAATTGCTTACGTCCGATAGGCTTGATTTCTTTTCTCTATCTGCCTCAATCGTAGGAGGCGATCTATTGGCGAGATTCGTTGGCGTAAAATGCGCCAACATCCCGCCCGGGCTTGCCATGTTCACATGCAAGAACTTGAAATAAGTTTAATTATGAAATATTAATATTAAAGTTTCGGTTATTCATGTAAACAAATATAAAATACGTATAGAAAAATATAAAATAGTAAACAAGAATACAGAATTATTGAGGAAAATAATGTTCGATATAATTAATAATAATTGAGTAACATAATACACAATTTACTAAATTTCAATAGGCAATACAGCTATTTTATTAATTGTTCTTTTAAAGTCCCCTGTTTTGGTACGAACTTTCACAACACGGACTTTTCCATCAGAACCGTGGTACAATGATGTTATTCGCCCCAAAAGCCAATTATTAATTGGCAGAAAATCTTCTTTAATCAAAACCATTTGGCCTATCATTAGATCATTTTTTCAACCATCCATTTTGATCTAGCTTGTAAACGTTTAAGTGTTGCAATTAAAGCATCGGAAGTTAAATCTGTTAATGTCTCAAGATGGATGGCCTTTGTTGTGAAACATATAAAAATACAAATATACAATTTATTTAGAATACCTTTACGTTGATTTTTAAATTTCACTAAATAAGGGCCACATAAATCAATACCCGTAATAGGAAATGGATGTGAAACATTAACTCTTTCACTAGGCAAATTACCCATAATTTGCGAAGAAAGAGTGGGCTTACATTTAAAACATGTTACATGTTGATGTACTATTTTACGTGCAAGATTACGGCCATTTAAAGGCCAAAATTTTAAGCGCACTGCATTTAGCAGACCTTGTGGTCCAACATGAAATAATTTCCTGTGCAAACTTTGAAAATAAATTTTACTTAATCTTGAAGCCTTAGGTAAAATAGGAGAATGTCTTTGAGAATATGGCACTGAAGCATTTTTTAACCTTCCTCCAACACGTACTATTCCTTTGTCATCAAAAAATGGAAATAAATTAGAAATATTACTTGATAGTTTCTTTCCTTCAAACAAAGCTCGTTGTTCATATTTAATCAACACTTCCTCGGCTTCTCTTACCTCCTCCACTGACAGTGGTCCGGTTCTTTTTACTTTATTTCTACAATTAAAAATAAACCTGAAAATATAAGACAAAACATGGTTAATTTTATAATAATTGTTTGAAAGTTCTAAGAGGTCGTCCATAATACAATGTTGAGAGCTGTGATTTAGCAGGGCAGTCTCTTTACAAGTCTCATCTTCAGATGGAATTTTCCTTTCCCGCCGCAAAATTTCTTTTTCGACTAGGTCAATGGTTTCAACCTCAGGAACAAATGGTTGCAAGTTCTTGGAAATTTCAAGCTCCATCAAGAATTCTGGACCTGTCCACCATCTGGAATCGGTTACCAAGGAATCAGCACTTATTCCACGCGAGAGAAGATCTGCCTGATTTTCTTTACCTGCACAGTGATGCCAAGAGTTGGGATCTGTCAGGCTGGTGATTTTGTTCACTCGGTTTGCCACAAACTGCTTCCATCGGGCTTTTGCACCTTTTATCCAAAAGAGTACAATCTTGGAATCTGTCCAATGATAGTCAATAGAAGATCTTTTTAGATTCACGATTCTCCTTACCTTAGAACTTAGACGAGCTGCAACTAGAGCACTCAACAGTTCTAATCTTGGCAGGGTAACACCATTTAATGGAGCCACACGACTTTTTGAAGTTAGGAGTTTCACCGACATTCCATTGAGAGTCTTTACCTTCAAATATATGGCAGCGCCATATGCCTTTTTACTTGCGTCACAAAAACTGTGTATTTCAACAGTATCTTCCTGTGAAAGAGAATCATTAACCAACCTAGGTATTTTCAATTTTCTAAGTGATGAAGTTCAGCACACCACTTCTTCCACTCCCTTTCAATTTCTTTTGGTAAAGATTCATCCCACTGAATTCTTTCCTTCCAGAGATCCTGGATAAGGCATTTAACTCGAATGGTGAAAGGCGAAATTAATCCTAAAGGATCAAATAGCTTCCCTATCGCTTGAAGTAAGAAGCGTATCGTATTTTTATCCATAGAAAGAAATTCCAAGAGATTTCTAGTATCCATAGTTAAGTAATCTTCATGTGTCTTCCAAGAAAGCCCCAGAATTTTAGTTTGGTGTGCGCCCAAGCTGAGCGAAGTATCTACAGGATAGGTATAAATTCTTCATTCTTCCATTGCTCCATTAATTCAGCATTATTGCTAATCCAATTTCTGAGGACCATTCCAGCATCTTCCATAATTTTCTTGGCATTTCTGGATACTTCAAGTGCTTCTTCAAAATCCTCACATCCAGCAATGAGATCATCTACATAAAAACATTTGTCTAAAATTTCAACAGTTTCGGGAAAATCTTCCTTATATTTTTCAAGGTGATGTCTAATAGTAGCTGCTAATAGAAATGGGCTCGAGCTGACTCCGAAATTCACTCGATTGAAACGATAAGTCTGTAACTTGGGCCTTTTATCAACACATGGATCATCATTACTCCAAAGAAAACGAACTGCGTCCTTATGTTCATCGGAGAGGCAAATCTGCAGAAAAGCTTGTTTAACATCTGAACAAAATGCAATCTTGTTCAATCTGAAATTAATTAGTAAGTCCAAAAGATTTGGATTTAAGTTAACCCCTGGCCACAAGCAGTCATTTAAAGAAAGTTCATTATTTTGATGGCTACCCGCATCAAAGACGATCCTAGTTTTCGAAGTTAAACTACTTTCTTTCCGCACAGCCTGATGAGGCAAATAATATATAGGTCTATTTAAAGTATTTTCTGGTGCATCAGGATTTACGATGCTTATTATGCCTTCTTTTAAATAATCAGAAATAATTTCACAGTATTGTTGATGTAACTCAGGATCATGACTAAATCTCCTCCACAAATTCTGAAAACGCTGCCGCGCCAAGGAATAATTATCAGATAATTCTTCATAAAGTTTCCTAAAAGGTAGTTGCACTATGTAACGTCCGTTTTTAAAATCTACAGTGTCATTAAAAATTTCCATCGCCTGATCCTTTTCATGCACAACTGGATCATCACGAATACCAAGTCCCTCTAAATCAAAGAAAAGTTTTAAAGTACTTTGAAGAGAATCATTTTGCATAAGAAAACAATGTCCCTGATAAGAAGGTTGTATTTCGTTAAGCTTCCCGCATGCGATCCATCCGAATTCAGACTCTTTAAATAATAAATCATCGTTTATTTTATACGTATTATTTTTCAAAGCCTTAAAAAATAAATCAGCGCTTATAAGGGCATCTACCTCTGAAGCTTCATAAAATGATTTATCAGCTAAATTTAAAAATTGTGGAATTTCTACTTTCGAAATATCCAACGTAGTACACGGAATTAATCCTGTTATCTTATTTACAATTAAGAATTCAACTGGTTCATTAAAGGTGCAATCTTCATTTGAAATAAATGTATTCACTTTCCATTTAATATATTGGATTGATCCATTAAGACATGTAACAGGCGTCTTAGTTTTCTCCCTTTTTATTCCTAAACATTCACTTATGTTATTAGTAAGAACGCATATATTAGATGCGCTGTATGAAATGGCTCGGATTTTTACTCTTCGATTATTGGCGTCACAGACATAAATCTCCGCAGTAGAAAAAGTACACTTTTTCTTTTTTGTTTATTTGTGTTTCTTAAAACACTCAATGCCTTCAATTCTGAGTCACCTTTTGCTGCATCAAGCTCACTTATGTTTGGTCTATGCGGCGTCACTAGGCGACAAGAAGTCTTCAAATAACCTTCATTACGCATACATATTAATTTATTGTGTTTCTCCCCGCAAGCGCATTTAAATTTCGAGAGACACTGAATTTTCTTATGGTTTTGCTTTAGACATAATTCACAGAGCTTATGTGAACGAATTAATTTTAATCTTTCATGAACACTTAATTTTAAGAATGTATCGCAAAGGAATATAGGATAAAAGCTTCTACAAACAACGCAGTTTTTATTTTTATTTTCATTCGTCAAAAGAGCTCTTGATTTATGGGAAGGGGAAGACTTCTTGTTTATCTTGTTTCTTCTTGTATTAATCTTACTTCCGGTTGCAATATTTTTATTTATAGATAGCAAAACTGATTCACGCTGCTCTAAAAATTTAGTAAACTCCTCCAGGGTTGGAACTACTTTCGATTTGTGACATAATTCGAAATTTTTCCTAGATTCTTTATCTAGTTTTTGAAGAAGAATATTTATTAGAAAAACATCACATAACTTGTTCTGTTCATACTTTAACACTTTCAAAGCGCGTAAATTCTTTTGTATACAATCAATCATACTTCTAATATCTTTCGCATTTTCATATTGAATCTTTTCAAAATTTAAAATATTCTGCACATGAATGTCAACAATCAGACGTTCATTATCATAGCTAGATTCCAATGCATTGTACAAAGATTCAAAATTATCAAAGTTACTTGCTAAATGCTTAGCGTCATTAGTAAGACAAGATCTCAGATAATACAATTTCTGCGAATGACTTAACTGAACATTATTTGTAATTAAATTATCAAATTGAGTTTTAAATGAACTAAATTCTTCATATTTTCCTGAAAATTCAGGCAAAACTAATGGTGGAATTTTAGTTTTGATTTGAAAATTTTCATCTATATTACTTTCAATAACATTTACTGCTTTTGCAGAATTTAACTTATTGTAAGAATTAATGAGAATTTCAATTCTTACCTCCAGCTTTTCTAGACGATCATCACATTGGCTTAAATCATCATCAGTAATTGCGAGATCATCATCCTTGATGTCACTTTGTGCGTAGTACGCACTTCGTAGCTCATCAACTTTCTTTTGAAGAGCTTGAATATTTTTTAGTTTCACTTTAAGTTCAACGAAGTCCACATCATTATTTGCAGTCTCCATAAAATTTTCAAATCTTGTTATTTTCCCTTTTAGGGATGCTTTGCTTTTCATTAGAGTATCCATATCGCTGAAGTAAGCTCCAGGCTCAACGGAGCCAGATGTTTAAATTATATTCTCTTAGTGATTAATTTTATCGACGGACCAGCTTCACTGCTTCGTTTTTTTATTATTTTATTAAGAAAACATCATATACAAATGTTTACAGTGAAGCGGAATACAATTTTATTGTGAGCTTCGTTTTACAATAATTGCTCACGTCCGATAGGCTTGATTTCTTTTCTCTATCTGCCTCAATCGTAGGAGGCGATCTATTGGCGAGATTCGTTGGCGTAAAATGCGCCAACAGCGTTCTTTAACGAATTAAGGCATTCATCCGGAAATTTACTTTGATATTTGTTAAAAAAACTAAAATTCAATAGCTCAAAAAATTTGAGCGAATTAAAATTTTTAAAACGGACATCTAATTGACAATAAATAGTGTCCATTATTTCATAATATAAATTTTTAAAATGTCGATCTTGGTCTACACTTGAGTTTTGTAAATTTACACGATTTTTTTTTAATTTGGGGGACCCACTACAGAAATAGTCTCTTCATAAACTTCATCAAATGCAACAGAAGTTCGCATATTTTGAATTGCATCTTTTACTTCCTCCACTTTTTGACTAGAATATGCTATATCTAAGTTAGTTTTTTGTAAAATATCAAATAGAACATCAGTATAATTAAACACTTTGGCAAAAATATTTAGAAGAAAATTACCGTTAAATTCTTCAAAAAACATGTGATAACTCTTTGCAATATTAATTGTATCGTTAGCCCAGCCTTCTGGATTCTCAATAATATTTTCAAATAAATCAGATAGGCCTTGCCTTTCGCTTTTTATGGTATTTACCAAACGAGATGAATAATTCCAACGTGTTGTAGTTAATTTTGGAAATTTTCTTTTAATGATTTCATTTAAAACATGATTTCTTTTTGTAGACACTGAGAAAAATGAGGCTATGCCAGAAATTGTTGCAAAGAATAATTTACAATCTTTTATAAACAATACAGATTGTGACAGAACTAAATTAAGTACATGTGCGCAACAATGCACAAACATAACTTCTGGGAAAATGTCTTTTACTTTTTTCTGCTTCCCATTCAACGCTCCTGCCGTGACTGCCGCCCCATCGTACGTTTGAGCCAAAAAATATGTACTTTTAAGAAGGAAAACTTCGCAGAAGCAGAAGTGGCTCCCTTCCAACGAAAAGGGAAACAACTACGCATGCGTGAAATATCTGTCGCCAAAAAGCGCGAAAGCTCGAAGCTGAATGTCGAAGTTGGTTTGGACAGGTTCGACCGTTACGTTTAGCAAGAGTTTAAACAAAGAATAGGGTCTTTGGTTTCAAGTAGCGATATGGACAATGGAAGTTCAACAGCCAGTGAAAGTGAAACTTCGCCTAATATTTCATCATTTCCGAGTTTAAATTATCGCGACAAGTCAAAGAACGATTCATCTTAACCCGTGTTCCTCAATTTCCTATACACGTTGCGGAGGGGGAAAATGTCGGCTAGGTACCAAAGAACCGGATACATATGCGCAACAATGCACAAACATAGCTTCTGGGAAAATGTCTTTTACTTTTTTCTGCGTCTCATTCAACGCTCCTGCCATGACAGCCGCCCCATCGTTCGTTTGAGCAATTAGTGTATTCTCATACGCCAAACTCAAAATCGTTTCTTGCACAACATTACACAAAGCTTCCGCTGAAATCTTTCAAAAACAAAAATCTTTCCACTTGTGCACTACAATTATTAACATATCGTAGCACAACCGATAATTGCGATTTGTGAGATATGTCAGATGTTTCATCCAGCATAATAACAAGGAATGGCGTTTCTTTTACCTCATTTCTAATTTCTGAAATTACAATATTTTTATCGATGCAATAATATCATTTTGTATTCTATTAGAGGTTCCAGAAAATACAGGTGCAGTTCTTAGATGGGTTAGTAAAAGGTCATCATATTTACTAATTAAAGTTATTAATTCTATTTAATTTATATTCTCATTGTGTCCACGAAATGCATCTTCTTGTTTTGCTAAGTAACAAACTACATCTATTAATCTCTTGAGAATATTTCTATTTCTTGTTACTTTTTGTGTTGAACAATCAATGAAGCCTTTTCTTGATCTAACATTAAATCTATCCTGGCGGTACCAAATGTTTTTGATAATATTACGGCATTTATATGAGACTGTGTTTTTTCATGTTTCTTTGCAGCTTCGTGGACATGATTTAAATCACTGTAGCCTTATTTTGTCCAAATATTCTTATCATTTTCAATTACAACAAAAAGTAAACATGGCCAACAGTACAACTTATTCAGTTCACTACAACCGGTTAACCATTTAAATTTTTCATACATAGATTTTTGAAAATGTCGGACACACTGTTGTCCTAATCTTAACGTTTTGCGATAGAATAATATCCGGCATCGGTCTACTTATTTTAACTACACTAGTGTGCAAAAATTAAGGACGAGACGGTTTTTTCAATATAACTTTGTACAAAAGCTTTCCAAATCAACACATTTAATACCGTAAGATCCCCAATACGTAAGGACATGAGTAATGTAAGCAACACTTACTAAAAGAGAAATCAGAGGGATAAAAAGAAACTTTATTGACAAGCAGCATGGAGCGCAATGCGACTGAAGGCCGAAACATCCCTGTGATGTGTGTCCAGCAAGAAACATCCGGTCTTTAATAGGGGATATGATCTCCCCTGACTGCTAGGCAGGTTTCACATCATTTGTGCATGTTGGATATGTGGTAGTCAATGAGTTGTTGAGGCATTGCTGCCCATTCGTCTTGCAGCGCCAATCGAAGCTCCGGAATCGTTACTGGTGGTAAGGTACGAGCTGCCAAGCGTCTGCCTAGAAAATCTCATACATGCTCGATGGGATTGAGATCCGGAGATCGTGCCGGCCAATCTATAGGTTCAATATCCTCACTCTCTAAGAGCTGTTCGGCAGCTACTGTGCGATGACATGGTGCATTGTCGTCCATGAAAAGGAACTGCGGACCCATAGCGCCTCTAAAAAGACGCACATATGGAAGAAGAATCTCGTTACAATAACGGGTCCCGTTGACTGAACCTGCGTCGAAGATGTGAAGGTCTGTACGACTACCAAGCATGATGCCTCCCCAAACGAGAACACCGCCACCTCCATACCTGTCCCTTTCAATGATGTTCGAGGGATGATCGCGGCTTCCCCGCTCTCTCCAGATGAGTATGCGATGAGAATCGCTACTCAGACTGAATCTGCTCTCATCTGTAAAGAGTACTCGTCTCCATTCATTGTCTCTCCAATTCCGGTGTTCCCGGCACCACAAAGAACGCCTTCTCCGATGGGCAGGCGTTAGAGGTACACACCGTACAGGGCGTCGTGCAAACAGACCACCACCGTGCAGTCTTCTGGCCACGGTAAAACGCGATATCGGTCGTCCAGTCGCCTGTGTCGTGTGTCTAGCGATTTGTTCCGCTGTCTGCCGCCTGTTTCTTCTGGCCTGTAAGGCAATACACCGGTCATCTGCGGGTGTGGTTCCTCGTGGACGACATACACTGGTGTGCTATCCGGGGGTGACTAAACCCCCGGATAGCTGTTCCTGTAGTTTGAAATTGTCTCCAAAGTCGTGAAACGATGCTGTGAGCAATTCCAAACTCTGCAGCCACACTTGTCACACTGCGGCCTTCCTCCAGCTTCCCAATGATTCGACCTCGGGTAAAAGCATCCAGATGTCGTCTAACAGATTGATTATTCGCCATTTCTCGCTGAGGCAGCAACTCGGTGTGATTTTAACTGCTATACGGCGTGCAATCTCTGCCAGAAATACTGATCTTACACCGACAACATGCTTTATACTACTCAGACACTCCCCCATTACGTCTACCTGCATATCTGCGCATGTGCTACCGTACATCACCTTACGTAATCTCCTGATTGGTGTTCCTGTCCGCTTTGCCTCTTCGTTCAGCTGATATGCTAATTTTTCGACTTCGTCCTTAATGTGTGCACACCAGTGTATTTCGTTTTTTGTAGCAACGTCTCGTTTCGAAAATGGATTTTCCAATAAATCTTTAATTATTGAGACATCTGAGTTCTCCATTCTGAAATGGGTTATTTATTTCAAATATAAATTTAAAGAATACAATAAATAGAATATTTACCTACGAATAGTCGAGGTATAACTATAAAAACAGCTAAGCGTATGAGAATTGTACTAGCACTGAAGCAAAAATCATGCCCTGTGTTGTATGGTGTCATATGGGCGGCACCACACGGCGCCTCATTGTCAGCCTGATGGCATCGGGATGAGTCATCAGGATGCTCATTGGTGGCGACAAATGGAACGTCTAATCCACGTGCGGAGGATTTCACCGCACGCTGGCACAACAGAACGAACTGTTTCTTGTTCGGTGAGTAGGTTAAATTATATTTATTAATTGTTTTTAACATTTGGAAATCATATATTCTGCGAAAAACATCTTGACAATTTTTTAAAACAAAACCAGCGATATGGTGTTACAGATATAACTTATATACTGTCTGTAAGACACAATGAATGGTAAAATTTGGACGGTTCTGTTAAAATTCGTTTCTTTTTCGTCTAACAAAACAAAGTTGTTTTTCAGCGAATTATTTCTATAAATATAATACATCACCGAAATTACTTTACCACACTAAAACATTTCCCTTTATATTGATGAAATATTTCTCTTATATTTCCATAAAAACAAAATCTTACAATATGTAAATTTAAACATTAACGGTCTGGAAAATCGAATGGCCAGTTAAACAGTTAAAACACCAAAAGCGCTTCAGCACCTAAGTCCCCGCTCTAACACAACGCTTAATAAACCGTACCTTCAGATGATTCTGAATGTCAAGTGCAGGAAAAATAGCCTCATTGGTATAGTATGTTATGCTTCTCCAGTAGCCCATACATATAAAGCGTGATTTTCTATTAGTGCGCAGTGCGTGCACATCAAAACTTCTTATGTTCGTTTGCTTTTCAACGCGCTACGTGGTGCAGCACCTAGTACCGCACACACTGCGGGAATACCAGCAAGCAAATCAACATAATATTTGAATATATTATAAATAATATTTATTATATATCATATAAAGATAAGTAGACATAGGTGCAGAAAATTATTGTTTCTCATAATTTTGCCAGGGTGTGCAGTGCACACCCTGCACATATGGACCGCACGCCACTGCGATGGACCCATATGGATCTGGTTTAGGGCAAATTTATACGACACTGAATTAATATATAACTCCCCACCCCCTCTATTTGAAATGCCATTAGGAATTTTTGGGAACCACGATGATTACAGCAGATTTTGATGAATTTGATTCATAGTTAAAAAGCTTGAGATCATATTTATTTTTCTTATAAGCATAATTTATATGTCTTCGTAATGTAACTAAATAAAGAGCTATCTTTTCGTTGAAGTTTCTGCTGGTATGATTGGCACAAGTTTTGAAAGATCACTGACTTTTGTGATCAACAGGGAAATATTTTTTTACCATCTGAAGCATTATTGTTCCAGTATTCCAAAAATGTAAAAATAAATTACACTGGTTATCATAAATTAAGAAAAATCACGATTATTGAAAATGTTACCCGTAGAATTTTATGAAACTTACCCGCAATATATAACACATAGTAGTGTATCAAGTAACATAAAAAGGAATTACCAGACAATTATGGTAGTATAGAAATTATTACATGTATAAAATGAACAAATCGAAGGTGTCAGCTTGCTATAGGAAAAGTACCTTCAATATGGAATATGATCGCCTCTAGAAGCAATACAGCGATGTGTGATGCTTTCAATTATGCGGTCTATCAGTTCCACTGGAAGCGAGAGCCATTGCTCTTGCAAAGTAGTTACAAGGGGCGGATTGACAGCAGCTAGACGTGACCCTAAAGCATCCCAAACGCGCTCGATAGAATTCAAGTCCAGGGATCGAGCTGGCCACTCCATGCGCATAATTCTTTCCTGTTGAAGATAATCATCTACGATGCGAGTTCTGTGTGGTCTTGCGTTGTCGCCCTGTAACAGGCAAACATCACCTATTGCCCCGGCATATGGGCGCACGTAAACATCAAGGATGTCATCTCTATAAACCTGAGCATTCACGGTTTCCCTTGGAGAAACATGGAGGTCTGTGCGTCCACCCAAAGAGATGCTACCTCAAACACAGACACTGCCTCATCCGTATTCATAGATGTTAACGGGTTCCAGGTTCTCGCCATATCAAATAACGCTTTCTAGACTTAACCTGGACTCATCCGTAAACAGAACGGCCCTCCATTGATTAGGCGTCCAGTGGACATGTCGTGCCCACTGAAAACGGTCCCCCCTATGGCGTGACGTGAACGGCACGCAAATGGCTAGTCGCCCCGCGTACAGACCACCTTCGTGAAGCCGCCTACGCACAGTTGACGTCGACACCAACCTTCCGGTGGCTGCAGCAAGGGAGGATCTAAGAAGAGTCGGAGTAGCGGTTCTATTCCTACGTGCACATAATGTCAAATATCGGTCGTCGGCGCTCGTTGTAGCAGTTGGCCGTCCTTGGCTGAACCTCCTAGATGCCGAATCTGTGGTTTGAAATTGCCTCCAAAGTCTATGAACCACAGAAGGACTCACATTTAGCCATCTAGCCACTTCTGTTTGACTTTGTCCTGCCTCTAGTCTCCCAGTGGCTCTCCATCGTAGTTCTAAAGGCAAATGATGCCTGGAGGTCATTGTTACGAATTGGCTATCTCAGATTTCTGATGTCGCTATCACAGTGAAATATGTGGGCTTGCTCTCAAACATGGACTTTTATGCTTCTCGCAGATGACGTATTCCGAGTGCAGCGCCACTAATTTGCATATTGCAGTTTTACTTAGCTACACTTACTTGGCAACATATTCAAATTTTACACGGTTTGGCTAATTTTTGAGCTAGTTATCGTTATGTTTGTGATTTTTTTTAAATTTATGATAACCAGTGTATGACTGATTATACTTATTAGTTCCACTAGGAACCAGGTATCTTCATTAATTTTTCTGGTTCAACTTAGAAGAAAAATATTTCATTTTAACAAATTTTACCTGATAGTTATTTGTTAATTTTATGATTCCCAATTTTTTAACTTCTTGTGCATTTTGAAAGTGCTATTTTGTGTAATCTAGCTTAGGATTTTAAAGTTTCAGAGAAATTTGTGTTTATTTTGCAATTTTTACTGAAAAAAAAACATATTTTTCGATATTTTGACAGTACTTCGTAAACTTTATTTCAGTACTGGTAGGATGGCAAATTGCAGCTGAGCACAAAAAGAAGTTCTAAATGAGGTCAACACATCAAATAAAGAATTGAAGAAGAACTTGTTAATGGTTCTTATAGTGATAATTCGATAAGCAATAAATATTTGAAGGTAAGTCAGGGTATTGATTCTGGTGAGTCTTAAACTCTCAGACAGATCAGGTGATATTTTGTAGTAGTGTCATTTCTGTAGTAGATGGATTTGGAGAAATAAATAATTGTGCACCGGTTCCTGAAAATGATTCAGATTAAAGTTTTAGATGTTTAAAATATAAATAGAAGAAACAGTGTTGGTAGAACATGGATAACAAAGAAAAGAATAAAGACAGTTCTATTACTTTACAGGTAAGTAGTGAATAGAATATTCTGCAGATCACTGACCTAGCTTTAGATATTTAAAACATAAACGTAGGAAACAGTGCTGGTAGAACAGGAATGAAAAACAAGAACAATAACAATGATTGTACCGTTGAGCTCGCAAGCAGAAAATGTGGTGGAATACTTTGGAGATCCAGCATTGCATATAAGCGTTTTTTACACAAACAGCAAAATTATGAAAAATTTACTTTTCAGAGGTTTGAAATACTTTATTTCATTGAAGATGTTTTAAGGAAACTGGCTTGTTTTCGTGCTAAATGGGGGGAAATTAAAATCTCTTAAGTTGCCAGCCTGTTTGCCTGGATTTTGACTGCTACTGTTCACTTTCCTGCTATAATCTATTTCTTTAAAAAGTTAAAACTTGAACGATAGCGTTTTATGGTTTTGTAAAAACTGCGCATCTAGCTGCAATTTTATAATTCTATTATTAACAAGTAAGAATGCAAAAGCTATAGTACACCCTAAACCCTCTGAATCCTATTCGAAGAAGCACGTTAGTGCCAAAATTACATATTAAATACAATTAAAACTTCAAAATCATAAGCAAAAATTTACAAGAAAATATAACTCAAATAATGCCATGAAAATTGTAATTTTTTTGGCAAAATGGGAAAAGCTGAAGTTGCAATAAAATAAGGTATACAATTAACAAAATGGTAATATTTCACTGAGAGTTGCATAGTTGTCTCGTCAGGGGAAAAGGAACCGTGCCACTTCCATTGAACTATTACTTCCACGGGTTTCAACTGACGACCAATTGAGACAAACCCGCGTAAAATAATTGACTGAACTTAAAAATCTATTAAATCGTTCAATGCAAATCTAAATCGTCTCAATTGGGCGCCCCTTTTCCCTACGCGTGGAAGAAAAGAAGCATACTACTAAAACATAACAATATTTAACAAGAATAAACAGAGGCAGCAAGGTAACAAATATTGTTAAAACGCCTTAAGACTTCGAAAAGAGTTATTAAAATTTACAGAAAACTAAATTTAAAATAGTATTTGAGAGGGAACGAAATCATAAATCACTAATTATATTTTACAGTTAATTTCTGAAACACTATTGGTCCTATATTACAACCGAAGAAATAAAAAAAATCTAAAAAATGGGGCCCTCTTGCTTAAAGTAACGAAGCTGTTAAATTTGAAGAAATTAAAAAGAATGTACTTTTAACATATTAAACCTTGTAGAAAAAACGCACACGTTTGTGTAAAACAGTTTCTGCAAGAAGATATAAAAATAAGACTCACCTTTTTAAAGTCGGGCCGAAAAATTAACGTGTAGAATTCACTAGAAAGCATTGCAATTCTACGGGGCTGTAAGTTTAGCTAAGAAATCTTTGAAATTCCAAATCTACAGGGGGAGGTGACGTAATGAAGGCATAGTCCCGCCTAAGACTTTCTGGACGAATGAAAATGTTACCCGTGGTCGGGGGGTGTCAACTTGAAATGCAGGGTGTTAAAAATGGCGTCCTTCTAGTGAAAAATTAAGAGTTTGGTGTAAATGTTTCAAAATGGTTAGAAATCGTATTTTCTGCTAATAATTTGGCCAAAAGATTGGGAAAAAAGGAATTAGAATTTAAAAATCTTCTTTAGGCAGGCGGGCTTTCATGCCACTGTCTGGAAAAGAAATTAGCCCATTTTTTAGTGATAGAGATAGACATTGGCCATTTAATCACTGTTTTAAAAGAATATAATGCAACTGTGATCTTATGTTCAATGCGACCGAGAATTATTTTACATTTGTACATTAAATCACACAGATTGGCCATCAAGTATTTACCTTCTAGTAAAAGATTTAAGTAAACGTATCATTATCCTAATTATATGGTTTAAGAATAAAAGGGGTAAATGCCAGCTTTTTTGAGTGCTGTTTGGATTATTTTGTTAGGTATTTGATTTTCATGGAGTATTTTAATTAAGTGGAGTAAATCTTCTTTAATATTGTCCGAGTTGTTGCAAATTCTTTTTATTCTGATTATTTGTGAATGAATAGTATTGATTATTATTTTTTTTTCGAAATATTAGAGTTCCAATTAGTAAGTTTTAAAGTAGGAAAGGCAAATTCGCGACGTTTGTCGAAAATTTTAATATGTTTAAAGTTATTAATCTGTAAGTCAAGGTAAACAACTTCGTCTTGCTGGCTATTAGTGATATTAAGCTTTAGGTTGGAAGGATAAATCTGTGTATTTTTTAGTTTTCCAAAATTATTAAAGGCAATAATGTCATCTACGTATCTAAAAATGTACTTAAAATACTGGTATTCATTTTTGTTAAGCGAACGTAGGAAATTAAATTCACATGAGAAGAGGAATAGTCCACAAATGGAGCTTGAACTTTTTCCTCCCATTGGAATTCCCTTTACTTGTTTAAAGATAGTATTATTAAATAATATATAATTATTAAAAAGGATCCTTTTAAGATACAAGGTCCAACTGTCCTTAGTAATAAAATTTAAAATTTGTATGAATAGTTTCGGAAGATCTTGCAGGCTGCATAGAATATCTTCTAAGGGAAGTGTAGTATATAAATTTTCGAAATCATAGCATTGAATATTTTGTATTTCTATTTCATTAATAGTGTTGATATTTTTTTCATTGTTAGTAATAATCCAGTTGTAATGTAAACCTTGAAAATCGTAATCATTGATAAATTTCATGATGAGTTTTAGTCTTTGTGAAAATTTATAGTCGATTTCTTTTAAGTAGCTTTTAGTGCTGTTGGCTATAAATCTAAATTTAATTGGTGTTTTGGGGAATTTGGGTAAAGCATACAGATTAGTAAATCTATTATTAATTTTATTAGGATGATGGTTCAGTCTTTTATGTAGAGCATTAAACTTATTTAATAGAATTTTGGAACTAGTTTTAACTTTTTGATAGGTGCTAGAACTATTTAATTCTTGGAGCAAAAGATCATAATAGAATTTTTTTCAACAAATACTGAAGTTATTGCTGGCTTTATCAATTTTGATGATTATAAAAATATTTTGTAGATTTTTAATTTGAGTGAGTAGAAGTTTTTTATTGTGTAATGCTGATAACTGGGGAAGTTTAATTAACGTATGCTCAAATGTTTTACTTATTGCCGTTTTCCATTCTAAAAAGGTAGTGGTAGGAAGGCTTGTACGGTTGCTGATAGTTATGATGAATTTATTGAGATCGTTGTGAAATTGCTGTGTACAAAATTCTTTTCTCAGTGAGAATGTGGGACGAAATTTGGTTCCTAATTGCATGACTTGACGTAGTTGCAGGTCCTGAACTATGCTTAAGTCTCCTGTGATGAAGTATTTGTGATATTGATCAACAAAGTCTTTAAATTCCGGTTGAAGACAGTTGCATTTGTTGTTGGAACTAACTTGTAGAGACATTAGGTAATTTTGGAAGCAGGAGACATGAAAAATATCCAATGCATTCGCCGGGGATCGAACCACGGACCTCTGAAATACCGGCTCAGTGTGCTGACCATTACACCACGAAGGCATGCTAAGAATGTGGGAGATATACCTTATATACTCCCCTTTTTAAAGGGCGACTAGGGTTTTAGGGGACCTAGTCGCCAAATCCTGGGTGTGGAGAGTCATCATCCACAACCCTTTTAGTTCGGGCGCCAGTGTAGAGACATTAGGTTATTTAGTAGCAGGAGACACGAAAAATATGCAATTCCTTCGCCGGGAATCGAACCACGGACCTCTGAAATACCGGCTCAGTCTGCTGACCATCATTACACCACGAAGGCATGCTAAGAATGTGGGAGATATACCTTATAAACTTCATGGTGATTAATGACTAAAGAGCCTATTGTTTTTTCGTATTTGAAGCACGGTGTAATTTGTAAGTTAGTGTCAGGTAATAGAGATTAATATTTTTTTTAAATACTAGACATTTTTAGCTGATCATATAATGGATGTTTGAATTGTATTTTACAGAAGATTATTTTCCGAAAAAAGTTACTATTACTAAAAAGTTGCAAAAATCAATGATTAAATCTTTAATAATCTCTGTTCCTATAAATTGTTTTTTAACTTTGTTAAGAAATTTCCATAAAGTATTATTCTTCAAATTATGCATTAAATTAATAGTTTGTTTAACGAAAGATTCATGTGGAAAGAAGTTAGAAATTTTATGTAACATTATATCTAAATCTTGAGCTGAAAAAAATTTTTTAATTTTATTTCCTCCTCTTTTTCCTCTAGAAGTTGGTTGGCTAAAAAATCTGAATTGTCCATAGATGGAAATTTCCTTGCTTTTATTTGTGGTATTACTTAAATTGGACTTCAGTCCATATGGATAAAGTGCTCTTTTTTGAAGAATGCATATGGATTCTTTGAATAATCTTAATTTATAATCTGGTACTATTTCTAAGATAGTGATTTCAATATTTTCAAAGCTATGCATTTGAAAATGTTCTAAAATAGCTGTGTTCTGATTATGAATATTTGCAATTTTATTGTTATTCGAAAATTTTTTAATGTGTGATCTATGGTTGTTAATTCTTATGTTAAGGTAATTTTTTGTTTGACCGATGTATTGCAGAGAACATGTTTTACATGTTATTTGGTAGATACAATTGTAAGTTTTTCAAAGTGTTTGTTGTTTAAGAATTTTAGTTGGTGGAAGCATGGCATTTAACCTACAACATTTACAAAGAGAATTGCTTCATTTAATTATATTAATGTTTTTAATTTGAGCAATAGTTTAAAAGTAAAGAGGGAGCTAGCGTGCTTTACAGTGTAGTTATAGGAAGATTATCCTGGGTGAAAAGGAATTAAAAAATTTGGATGACCTATTAGCTTTATTTGCTTTCCTTTTATGAAAAAATTGAAGAACTACTTAAGCGCTTACAGCTGCTAAAAGCAAAGTATAATTTTCTTTAAAAAGTTAAAACTTGAACGATAGCGTTTTATGGTTTTGTAAAAACTGCGCATCTAGCTGCAATTTTATAATTCTGTTATTAACAAGTAAGAATGCAAAAGCTATAGTACACCCTAAACCCTCTGAATCCTATTCGAAGAAGCACGTTAGTGCCAAAATTACATATTAAATACAATTAAAACTTCAAAATCATAAGCAAAAATTTACAAGAAAATATAACTCAAATAATGCCATGAAAATTGTAATTTTTTTAGCAAAATGGGAAAAGCTGAAGTTGCAATAAAATAAGGTATACAATTAACAAAATGGTAATATTTCCCTGAGAGTTGCATAGTTGTCTCGTCAGGGGAAAAGGAACCGTGCCACTTCCATTGAAATATTACTTCCACGCGTTTCAACTGACGACCGATTGAGACAAAACCGCGTAAAATAATTGACTGAACTTAAAAATCTATTAAATCGTTCAATGCAAATCTAAATCGTCTCAATTGGGCGCCCCTTTTCCCTACGCGTGGAAGAAAAGAAACATACTAGTAAAACATAACAATATTTAACAAGAATAAATAGAGGCAGCAAGGTAACAAATATTGTTAAAACGCCTCAAGACTTCGAAAAGAGTTATTAAAATTTACAGAAAACTAAATTTAAAATAGTATTTGATAGGGAATGAAACCATAAATCATTAATTATAATTTATAGTTAATTTCTGAAACACTATTGGTCCTATATTACAACCGAAGAAATCAAAAAAATCTAAAAAATGGGGGCCCTCTTGCTTAAAGTAACGAAGCTGTTAAATTTGAAGAAATTAAAAAGAATGTACTTTTAGCATATTAAACCTTGTAGAAAAAACGTACACGTTTGTGTAAAACAGTTTCTGCAAGAAGATATAAAAATAAGACTCACCTTTTTGAAGTCGGGCCGAAAAATTAACGTGTAGAATTCACTAGAAAGCATTGCAATTCTACGGGGCTGTAAGTTTAGCTAAGAAATCTTTGAAATTCCAAACCTACAGGGGGAGGTGATGTAGTGAAGGCATAGTCCCGCCTAAGACTTTCTGGACGAATGAAAATGTTACCCGTGGTCGGGGGGTGTCAACTTGAAATGCAGGATGTTAAAAATGGCGTCCTTCTAGTGAAATATTAAGAGTTTGGTGTAAATGTTTCAAAATGGTTAGAAATCGTATTTTCTGCTAATAATTTGGCCAAAAGATTGGGAAAAAAAGGAATTAGAATTTAAAAGTCTTCTTCAGGCAAGCGGGCCTTCATGGCACTGTCTGGAAAAGAAATTAGCCCATTTTTTTAGTGATAGAGATAGACATTGGCCATTTGCACTTCAAGGTAGTTGCCACATTACCTCATTTGCCGTCATTATGCTTGTCATCGTCACTGAAGAAAACTTTCCGTCATCTCATTTGAAACTGTATCTCAAGTCAGCGCATTAAAACATGCTCAAAATAGCAATTTCTTGCTTACACTTTGCAAATTGTTTTAATGCCTCTTCTGTCCACTGAATTTTTCTTTTGCTTTTTTTTAACCTTTCAAGTTAGTCAGCTTGGGGTTTCACAACATCGTAACAACGATATAAGTTGATCATGCCAAAGAAAAGGCCTTAGTTCATGGATGCTTTGAGGTTTTTGTAATTCAGTATTACTTCTAATTTTTGAGGTAATGGATGGGAGCTTTGGGTGTAATCAAATACCCTAAAAATTTGAATTTTGTTCCCAAAGTTGATAAATTTATTCTTAAGCCATATTTGTTGTATCGTTCAAAAACTAAATTCAGTTGTTTCTCGTGCTCTTTTACGTTACATGATACGACCAATATGTCATCTCGTAGAGACATTAGTTTATTTAGAAGCAGAAGAGATGAAAAATGAGTAATGCCTTCGGGGACTCGAATCACGGACCTTTTGAATACGCGCCGAGCGTGATGACCACTACACTACGCAGGCGGGAGAAATACCTTATATACTTCCCCTTTTAAAGGGCGCCAAATCCTGGTGGTGGAGAATCATTATCCACCACCTCTTTATTTTTCGGGTGGCACTGTAGTCATTAGGATTTTTTTTTAAACAGGGGATGGGAAAAATAGGCAATGTGTTCGCCGGGACTCGAACAACGGACCTCTTGAATACGCGCCGAGCGTGCTGACCACTACACCACGAAGGCATGCGAAGAAGGAGGGAGAAATACGTTATAATCTAACTGAGCAAAAATTAAATCTCTAACATCTTCATGATGAATCTTTGAAATACTGAAGGCATATTCTTCAAATCAAAACTCATAACATTAAATTCATACAGGCGAAATGGGATTATTATTACTCTTCTGATACTGGTATTTGACAATATGCTATAAAGCGAATTTATTAAGTCAGTGATGCAGAGTTATATTAAGTTAACAGTAAGCTTATTTAAGTAAGCAACTAGGAAAACATATATTACAATGTGCAAAGTGCTAACGAGAGGTGGCATTATGTTTCATTTTTAGAAATGTTTTTACTATACTATGCTGCCAAATCAATTATATAAAATTCGATGTTGCTCATACAAATATTAATATCAGGAAAAAGGTAAAAAATATTTCAAGGAAACAATATAAACAGTAGTATAAAATAAATGCATTAAATAAATTCGAGTTCACAATATTAACACTTCTGTTTGAACTCAATTTATAAATTAATATTCATGATATCAAGAGCAGTTCTTAGAGTTTTAATACAGTAAGATGATACAGTATGATTTTGTAAAAATATCAGCAAGTTGTTCGTTACCAGAGATATGATCAACAAGGAGTTCACCATGTAGAACTTTATCACATACAAAGTGATAAACATCTATGTGTTTAGTTTTTTGATTATAATCTGGGTTTTTAGTCAGGTGAATTGTCAACCTGTAGTGATAGGGTTACTTTCAGAAGAGCTATATCCTCAAATAGCCACTTTAGTCGTATTACATCCTTTGTAACTAGCTGCAACATACTTTTGCTTCATTAGTTCTTAACCCCTTGAAGACCAGTGCGCGGAGAACAAAGTACAACCGCGGGACCGAACCCCATGAAATAGAACGTCACCAGCGGACCATGCATTTTCAGAATTTAACCTACTTTTACAAAAAAATCCATATAAAATCATTTAATATAATGACCTGAATTTTTGAAGTTACGTACTTAATGTACTAATTATCAATATGTATTAATACAAAGAATATCACTATAACTATAAGCATGAAAACAAAATTACAAATACGAAATGTAGAAGAAAATTAAGCAATAATTATCTGTAAATACCAGTTTAATGATTCTGCTGTGTGTGGAATAATTCAAAACGAGAATCGGCACACAGGACAATGACTGATTTCCTCACAGAGCAAATGAGATGCATCAGGAAAGCCGATATCTTTACCCTTCTGTAATGATGCTGTAAAGTTACTTTTTAATTAACCAAGAACGTCTATGTTAAGTTTTAAAATAAATATAAAAAAGGCCTGCTGGTCGGATTTTTTGCATCACGGAAGTTTGGCGACGATATAGTCAGCTAGTTGCATTTTCTCACATTCTCCTGACAAAAAGAAAACCCTGATCTGGATGCATTTCCCCACATTCTGAACGAGAAACGCAAAGAATAAAAACGAAGACGACGTAAAAAAAAAAACCGAAATTCCTAACGAAATAAACAAACACTCTGGTGTTCGTTTAACTTAAAGAGATGAGATTCCTTGTTTGTTCACACCAATAAATCTATTTAAACCAGAAGCACAGAACAGAAACTAATGCTCATACATGAAGGTCAAAAGGACTTTACCGATTTGAAAACCGTTACCATTTAGCACCATCTACTTAGATTTTAAAGAAAAATCATTCCAATTTCAAGTTACGTATACACGACACTGAGCTGAAGAGATTGATCGGAGCTCTTCTCGTATATACGAAGCTGGGTGGTCCTTAATGGGTTAAAGAAATACACTGTTGGCATTGGATTGTCAGCTTCTCTTCAGTATTTAGATTAAGAATTAGGTTAGATAAAAAGGTTAAGTAACAGTAATATACACTCATGGACAAAAAAATTAGCGCACCAAGAAGGAGTCATCAAAATGAAACGAAATTTTACATACGTAATGACTACTTTGATATAAGTAAATGATAAGAAAATCAAAGAAAAAGGATAATTTATTTCAGAGAAAAAGACAAAAGAACGGAGGAATTAATACTCCGTTAGAACCCCTCTAGCGCGAATGCACGATGCGATACGATCGGGCATTGAGTCATACAAGTTCTGTATGATATCTTGAGACATTTTGTTCCATATTTGCTGTGACCTTACCTCTAATTCGTTCAAACTCGTGAGATGCCCAACTCGTCGTCCCAAATGAACCCAGATATGCTCGATTGGAGACAAATCTGGGGATCGGGCAGGCCAAGGAAGGGTAGTAACAGTGCGGAGACAGTCTTGTGACACCTTTGCCGTATGAATCCGAGCATTGTCTTGTTGACACAACTTGTTTGTGCTAGAAAACCAAGTTTTTGGCCCACTCACTTCATCTAAGAGCCTTGTTTAAGGCAATGTTGTCATGGGACTATATGATGTTTACTGATGAGTCCAGATGCAATCTGAACTTTATTCTAGATGTATTTTGATGTACAGGGAGTGAGAACTTGTCTCCTTTGCTCATGAAAGATCTCATTTTCAGTGTAGCTATTTCATAGTTTGGGGTAGAATCATCAAAAAGAGCTGTACTCAATTGTTTATCTTTGATGGAGATGCTGTAGCCTGTCACTAATATACGAATGATGTCTTGGAACATGATGTTTAGGAGTGCTGCTGGCCCAGACATTTTGCTAACGGATTACAATGCTCCTCCAGATCGGGCATCTCTTGTATAAGAAAAATTGGAAACGAAAGATATCGCTCAAATGGACTAGCAAGCTTCCTCACCATATTTGAATTGGAATGAGTATGCAATATGCCTTTAGCCACTAAAATGTAGTTCACCAAATAGCCTCTCAGACCTTCCAGAATTTGAAAAGGGCACTTTCAGAAGAATAGTGCTGTTTCCCAAACACCTGATCAATACTTTGGTAAACTCTGTGAAACCGAGGTATGAGTTTACATTTCAATCAGATGTGACGAAACACCATAGTAAAGAAGTAGTTGTTGCAAAAAAGGGAAGATAATTTTTCATCATTTTTAAATTTCCATAAATTTGACTTAATTTAATACTTTGAGATTAATTAACTGCCAAACATGGTAATTTATGCTAAATAATACTTTTCTACAAGTAGTCCTTAATCATTTCTCAATACGTAATAGCAACTGTTAAAGATACTATAGCAATAAGAATCAGTATAACTTTGAAAGAGTAGTTTTGAATGTTAAATGGAACCTGATTCTTCAGCAAAAGAATCAGACACATGTTAGGAAAAAAGAAACGCAAATTCTTTATTGCTCAACATTGTTAATAAAAAAAATCAGTTTCATTTCTCTGCAGCCCAAACTATTCAAAAAACATCTTCATTTGTTAATTAGATATGCTGATTTCAAAACTGTAGTTAGTTTTATTCTACCACGTAAAATAAGTTTCTCTACACCTCTGTGAATGTCACTACACTCCGTGGCATTGAGCCTGCATCATAGGAAATGTTGCTGTTCTCCCACTTGCTGACTTAAACCCTCCCACTGGCGCTGGGTGAATGATGCCATAGAGCAGAACAGGTGCATGCTTCTCTAGTTTAGTTCAGTTACGCTTGGGATGCTGTAGTTAGACATTGTGATCAATCTGTATAGTGAAGTGTATTCCGAGTTCTTGTTTGTATACAAGGTTAGTTTTTATTTGTATATGACCTGAAATCTTTCCTTGTGTCTGCCACAGCTAGTTTGCGTTATAAGTGCTTAAACAGCCCCAGTTCGTTTTATTGTATATGTGGCAGTTTTACCATTTCCAATCAAAGAGCAAACATCAGCGTATTTGTCAGGCAAGCTTATTTTTCTTATTTTAAACTGACAACTGGTGATAAAAAAAATAATGGGCACCTCACAAAGTATGCAAGCAGTGTGTCAAAAGTTTACAGTTGTGCATGAAGGGAACATGTTCTAAATTTCCATTTGTTATACCCATGATGTGACAGGAGCCCAAAGATCACTCAAGTTATTGTTACTTTTGCATAATGAAATCATCAAGATATAAAAAGAAAAATAAATGTAAAATAGAGTATCCTTGTTTACCATCAGCCCTACACTTAGTTCCTAATTCAGCTGAACCCCCAGTGCCAGTTTTCAAAGAATTACTTTCTTTAGAAATACAGGAATACGATTTTGGTCAATATCGGATTGGCTCCCAATGATGAAGATTTTGAAATTAAAGATAATTCCGGTCATTAGGGATTTCACCAACATGAGTTGAATAATTTGGCAAGAGATTTGGATCTATTCAAAAAAGCTTCAGAGCTGTTAGCATCAAGACTGCACAAGAAAAACTTGCTTGAAAAAGGAGCTAAGGTATCCTATTTTCAATCAAGAGAAAGTGCACTTAATACTTTTGGAGTGGAGATGGATTTGTGAATTGCCATAAAGTACATGTCTTAATGGAAGAGTTGAGAATTTAAGCCTACACTGGTGTGCAAAAATTAAGGACGAGACGGTTTTTTCAATATAACTTAGTACAAAAGCTTTCCAAATTAAGACATTTAATACCGTAAGATCCCCAATACGTAAGGACATGAGTAATGTAAGCAACACTTACTAAAAGAGAAATCAGAGGGATAAAAAGAAGCTTTATTGAAAAAGTAGCATGGAGCGCAATGCGAGTGAAGGCTGAAACATCCCTGTGATGGGTGTCCAGTAAGAAACATCCGGTCTTTAATAGGGGATATGACCTAATATGACTGCTAGGCAGGTTTCACATCGTTTGTGCATGCTGGATATGTGGTTGTTAATGAGCTGTTGAGACACTGCTGCTCGTTCCTCTTGTAGCACCAATCGCAGTTTCGGAATCGTTACTGGCGATAAGTTACGTGCTGCCACGGGTCTCCCTAGTAAGTTTCGTACATGCTTGACGGGATTTAGATCCAGAGACCTTGCCGACCAATCCATGTGTTCAATATCTTCACTCTCCAACAGCTCTTCGACAGTAACTGTGCGATGAGGTGGAGCGTTGTCGTCCATGAAGAGGAACTGAGGACCCATAGCCCTTGTGAAAAGACGCATGTAAGGAAGAAGAACCTAGTTACAATAGCAGAGGGAGATATGAAGGTCGGTCCAGCTACCAAGCATTATGTCTGCTCGAACGAGAACTCCGCGACCTCCAAAACAGTCCCTTTTGATGATGTTGAAGGGGTTATTGCGTGTTCCCCGCTCTGTCCAGATGTGTATGTGTCTAGAATCGCAACTCAGACTAAATCTACTCTCATCTGTAAAGAGTACTCGTCCCCATTCATTGTCTCTCCAATTCCGGTGTTCCCGGCACCACAGAGAACGCCTTCTCCGATGGGCAGGCGTTAGAGGTACACACCGTACAGGGCGTCGTGCAAACAGACCACCACCGTGCAGTCTTCTGGCCACGCTAAAATGCGATATCGGTCGTCCAGTCGCCTGTGTCGTGTGTCTAGCGATTTGTCCCGCTGTCTGCCGCCTGTTTCTTCTCGCCTG
This sequence comes from Stegodyphus mimosarum, assembly GCA_000611955.2. NCBI lineage: Eukaryota > Metazoa > Arthropoda > Arachnida > Araneae > Eresidae > Stegodyphus > Stegodyphus mimosarum. Next base: position 288,893 of record KK113503.1, read on the forward strand.
TAAGGCAATATACCGGTCATCTGCGGGTGTGGTTTCTTGTGGACGACTACTACTAAACCCCCTGATAGCTGTTCCTGTAGTTTGAAATTGTCTCCAAAGTCGTGAAACGATGCTGTGAGCAATTCCGAACTCTGCAGCCACACTTGTCACACTGCGGCCCTCCTCCAACTTCCCAATGATTCGACCTCGGGTAAAAGCATCCATATGTCGTCTAACAGATTGATTATTCGCCATTTCTCGCTGAGGCAGCAACTCGGTGTGATTTTAACTGCTATACGGCGTGCAATCTCTTTGCCAGGATCTTACACCGACAACATGCTTTATACTACTCAGACACTCCCTCATTATGTCTACCTGCATATCTGCGCATGTGCTACCGTACATCACCTTACTTAATCTCCTGATTGTTCTTTCTGTCCGCTCTGCCTCTTCGTTCAAATGATATGCTAATTTTTCGACTTCGTCCTTAATTTTTGCACACCAGTGTAAAATGGAACTCAATAGCAACTGTTCACCGATAGCTGAAAGCGGAGCTTGAAGTGTGTTCTCCTGCACAATGGAAACATATCTGGTGCATTCCCAATCACCCTTCAGTTTGTTTGCGTGAAAAATATTAAGACATAAAGAGAGTCAGAAAGTGGTTTGTTGCAATATCACACACACCAATGTGTCATCTGTGTTGACCTTAAAATGGTCCGCTTCCTTCTTGCCGACTAATGAGGATATCAAGTATACCTATTTTTTGTGTATGTGAGACAGGAGACCTTGTGAGTAGGACTGGGTGCAATCGAATTGGCTGCTAAGATCTGATCTGATGAACCAAACATTCCACATCACCCACTTGTTGACAAAACATTATATTTTTACCTCTGCATATAAAACTGGATCTCATGAAGCAATCTGTTAAAGCTCTGTTTCAAATATCTCATTTCAGCATTTCCTGGCCTGTCATTTGAAAAGATAAAGTTCGGTGTGTTTGATGGTCTACAGATTCAGCAGCTCCTTAGAGATGAACATTTCTTCGGAACAATGACTAAACTTCAAAAAAGTGCTTGGCTGGCATTCAAAGACTTTCTTGGAAATGTACAAGCTCAGAATTACAGCGAAATTGTCCAGCAACTTTTCGAGGGCTTCAAAATGCTTGGTTGCAACAATAGTATTAAATTGCATTTTTTACATAGCCATCTTGATAACTTCTTGAAAAACCTTGATGCAATCAGTTGTGAGCAGGATGAGCGATGCCATGAAGATCTGAATGTCATGGAACCACAAGATAGATCGGATGTACATATTGGTGGAGCATCAAGCGAGAATATCAACAGATGAAACACTCCAGAAAAAGACATAAGTGAAAATTTTTACATTGAATTGAAAAATATATGCTTGATGTTTGGTCAAAAAAACTTTACTATTTGTAGGAACAAAATTTAATTCGCAGTAACTATACATAGCCTTTGTACGAAAAAAACCTATATTTTTTAAGAGTATATTGGTAAGTTTTCTCTTTATTTTCCTTTATATGCATATTTTATATGACTTTTGAGACAAAGAGGGGGTATCTTGTAGCTTAAAATGTTGACGTGATAGACAAAAAATCAGCAACTTACATCATTTCATACTCGACTCTACACCCGATACTTTACACATTAATCAACTGACATTGGTTATAAGGCTAGTGGTGATGTAAAAGAAAAATCAGCAACTTACATCGTTTTATACTCGACTCTACACCTGATACTTTGCACATTGATCAACCGACATTGGTTTTAAGGCAAGTGGTGATGTAAAAGAAAGGTTTCTATGGTTCATACTGATTGAAGAACATACAGAACCATATTTGGAAAAACAGGTATTGTCCATTTTAGCAAAATTAGGTACAGATATTAAATTTTGTAGAAGGCAAACGTATGATAACTTGTGATAATCATTCTTTAAATTAGGTGGGTAGGCTTGCTGCAGAAATCTGTGGTGTGGCTTCTTAATATTTTATGCTTGTGCAAATGTTATTGGCTCTTTT
>KK113503.1:290988-315373 GCA_000611955.2 Stegodyphus mimosarum
AAATTTTGAGCAGAAAGCTGAAAAAGGTGTGAAAATAATTTAAGGTGGAAAAAAATATCTGATACTAGATGGTCTGCAGGAGATATACTAGCTTTACAAATTGGTTGCAACCATGCAAAGGGAGCCTTATCCGATATCCGTGCTTCAACTCTGGATAAAAAAGTAACTGCAGTGGAGGCCATAACTTATTTAAAAAAATGTGCAGATATGAAACAATATTCATGACAATAATTTGGAACACTATTTAACAGAGAATGACTGCTATCAGCAAATCCGTACAAACAACTAGATACACCCTATTTAAAGGAGCTCATTATTAAAATATTATTATTGTCATTATTAAATATTTGGAATCATTTCATTATCAAATATAGTCGAATCCGCTTAATTGGACAACCGGATAATCGGACTGCTTTTCCTAAAGAACCGAAACAAATCCGTTGTACATAAGCCTAATATTATTCGCTTATTTGAACCAAAATTCTGTTTAATCGAACCAGAAAACGTGAAAGCGAATAAGAAACAGAAGCCACAAGTCGGCCGCGTATAGCGGATGTCCAGGTGGTCCGCGACATATGGGAGGATGTGTAGTTGCGCTCGCCAGGAGAATGCTTTATTAAAAGTCAGGAATTCCTTAATGCATGACAAGAACAAAACCAGTGGGACGAGAACACGCGCACCATTTTCTTTGACTTTCTTAAAACAGAGCCGCCAGCGAGATTATTTGTCACACTGCATCTCCGATTTTCTAGGAAATGAACTATAGAGTGTCTGGCTCCACCTGAAAACAATTCCCGCCTGTCAACAATTATTAAAGTTTACACCAGAAAGCTATCATTACACCACCCTTTTGGGATGATTTTTGTGACAAAGCTTTGTTTGAATGGCGAGGATTTAAGTCCCTCTTGACCCCGAAACACTAAGTTTTCTTCAGACCACTTTAGTCAGTGAACTGTGCGCGTGACTTGTCTTCCCTGCCAAAATGCCACCACAGACTTGACGTTAGCTGCAAAAATTAGTTTTCTGGATAAGATCAAGCAACAACCACGACACACTTGTCAGCGTCGGTTGGTGTAAATTACCGGATTGACAAAGACTACAATTTCGCGCTTGATAAAACAAGAGAATGAGCTGCGAGAAGAATGAGCATAATGTGAAGGACGAGGAGGAACTTCCAGAAAACGGAAGCGTGAAGGCAAGGATCCAGACGTTGATGACACCCTTAATGAATGGTTTGCCATTGTTACTGTGAGAGTAAGCGGCCCAGTGTTAATATGCAAAGCAGAAAAATCCCTAAAAAGCTGGGCCGCGATGACTTTAAAGCTACGGACGGTTGGTTGTCTCGATGGAAATCTAGACACGACATAAAATTCAAGAAAGCACATGGCGAGAAAGAAAGTGCTGATAGTGCACGTGCTGAGGAACGGAAATCAAGAAAAACTGCCCAAGCTTGAAAATTTTTCAGCAGATGACATCTACAATGCTAATGAAACTGGGCTGTATTATCGCGCTACACCGTACGGCTCGTTAAGTTGCAAACATGTTGCACTCTCTGGCTCCCAAAAGCAATGGATCGCGTAACTGTCTTCTCCTGCTCAAACATGCCAGGAACGGACTAGAGGAGCTGTTGTTTGTCGAAAAACGCACTAAGCCTCGCTGCTTTAAAGGACTTAGGATGGGCAGTTTACCAGTTGTGTATCGTGCGAACAGAAATGCGTGGATGATCTCTGAACTTTTTAAAGAATGACTGAAGGATTGCGATAGACAGCTACAACGCCAGTAGCGAAAAGTGCTGCTTCTTCTTGAAAATTGTGCAGCACATCCTCATTTAGATTCCTTGAAGAACATCCAACTGGAATTTCTACCTCCAACGACCACAGCTTTGGTCCAGTCAATGGACATGGACATCATCAAAACTTTGAAGACCCTTTATCGTGCAAGGTTGGTTAATTACATCCTTGACGCAATTGAAGAAAGTTTGCTGACTTCATCGTCAAAAACCAGCGAAGCCAGTGCAAAGGTCAACATGTTACAAGCAGTTACATTTGTGGCCGACAGCTGGCGAAAAGTGAGCAGTGAGACAATTCAGAACTGTGTTTCTCACTGTGGCTTTAAGCACTCGGTTTTGGAGATGGATGTGGACATGCTTATTGAAAGTGAAAATGATGACGGACATGTGGAACTGCAACAGGTACAAAATTGCGAAGAATTTTTATCCATCGACAACGAGCTTCAATGCTACGATGAAAATGAAGATTACGACGCTGCAATCGTTGCTCGAGTTGCAGCAAAACACATGACAGCATCGGAAGACCAAGAAAGTGATGATGATGATGCCGCTAATAAGTTGGTGCAAGTGACAACACAGGATGCGAGGAAATGCATTGAAACTTTGAGTTGGTATTTCATGCAGGAGGAAAATGAAGGCAGTACCATTGCTGCATTAGATGTTTGTGGCGATTTCGTTCACGTGCAATCCGTCAAATCACAATGCATAAGTTCTTCAATTGTTGACTGGAACTTGGTAAGAACATGTTTTTATTGTGCTTTGCATGCTGAGTATCACGGAGATCGTTTCTTATAATTTGTTTCTAAATTAATTGTCTCAATGAAAAGCGTTCGGCTGTAGTTCTTGTTTGTATATGTATGTTCGCCATACCGTGTGTATCGCACAATAAAGGTCATAATTACATTTTAGTACATGATTTACATGTACATTTACTGTTTGCTACATATAGAACGTCCCGTTATACAACATAGGACATGTTCGTATAAAAGAAATAGCTGGTTATTAGGACCAAAACGATCGCTTCCCGATGTGGTTCGATTAACGGCAATCGACTGTATTTGGAAAATTTTATTGCTTGATTTCATCATGAATTTTTTAACACAGATTTTGATAAAAGTAATGAAGGATTTAAACGCTTCCAATGCGCGAAAATTGTTTTTAATTCTTTTAATATTAATTGTGCAACTTGCTGATAGAAAATACATAAAAACGATGTAGACAAATTTTAAAATTTGTTGAATTTAAAAAAACGCCCAGTAAAAATTTATAAATATTATGTAGATGTTAAGCCCCGTTTCCATTAGTGCGTTACCAACGTGTAGCGTATTGGGAGAAACGCATTACGCAGACGGAAAACCGTTTACACTATTGCGTTGGATTTACGCTTACGGAAGTTCGGTGGTCAGTTGCATTTATTGCCACCAGAGGTCTCTGATTTAACTTACGGGATTCGGACTTTTAAAATATTTAAATTCGATGTTATTGGAAATTTTTAGTTCTGTTTATGAACTGTGAAAGAAAAGCAAGTTAGCAATTTTTAGATAGGTAAGATTATAATGCATATTATGAACATATCTAACTGCATAGAAGCTGGAATAATTTTAAAAAATTACTTTGTGTTTCTAGAAGACTTAATTAGATATTAACGAAATAATATAGAATTAAAACTAAAATGTACTGTTACTGAAAAACAAATAAAAAGTTTAAAGACATTTAAAGCGCAAATTTGGGGAGAAAACTGATAGTATATGAAATTTTAGCATCAATTACTTCAGTGTCATAGCTGGATAATTTATTAGAAATCTCGTTTGCTTCAAAATGCACTATGTGCAGTTATATTTTATGCATAATCCATAAAATATTAATTTGAATTTATAAATTTTAAATTTATAGCTTTTTATGGAAGAAGCTATAAAGATAATCTTTTTTCTTTTATATATGTATGCATATCTAAGGTAAATAAAATGGAAATATTTAATTAATTACTTCCTGTGCTTCAGCTGGAGAGAACTGAATTTTAAAGCAATTATTATAATAAGTTTTTTTAAAATTGTTTTATTAAATATGTTCAGTGCATGAATACTGTCTCATGTTCATTGGTATTGAAAGTTTAGAGCTGGAAACATCCCAAAGTCTCATCACATGCATGTACATTCACATTTCCGTAAGTGAAACGTAAAACAAAAAGATATTTATATATATACAGGGAGTATATTTTAAATTCGTATTATATTATAACTTTCAAAATAAATTCTTGAGGGTAAAATTGAAATATATAAGAGCATAAATAAAACATTATATTTAGTGCAAACAATAATAGAAATAAATTTTAAAACACAAATATAGATCAAATTGGAACACGGAGCTAAGAAAGTTGCAAACAGGGTGGAAAAAAAAGTAAGGGATTCGAACTCACGACCCAAAAATCCGCACTTCGCTACCCTCAGCTTTACCACTACGCTATCACCACCATAACGTGATTAGCAATTTTGGCTTATATATACATTATGAAGAAAATGAATTCATAAAAATAAATTTTTTTGGTTCTATTTCAGTGTGCCATCGTCTAAAAAATTCACCAGAGTTTGTTCTTCAGCTTCTAGGACATTTCTTACAAAAAACACTATTTTTTAAAGCGGCGTTCCGATTGAAGTTAAACAGACTGCTAAAAATATATTCCATATGCTTACAAATATATGCTAACCAAAAAGATATATTTGTAAATAGAGAAATATAACTTTAACGTACTCTTTAATGCAGTGGAATATTTAAAAGTCTACTAAATTTAATTTGTAATTAACGTTTTTAGTTTTTACCTGTTTCAAAAGTAACAAATCTTTTCATGCCATATCTGATTTGCTATAGCAATTTGATATAGTCAGACGTTCATTATCATGAAAAGGTAAATGTGTATGCAGAACTAGAAAATAATTATCAAGACAAATTTTCCTATTTCATGGACTTGATATTATATTTTTTGCGCCTGATTTCCTTGACAGTAATCACGGCTGGCTGCGAACTAGTACTGTAGTTGCAGTTATCTTATTTTTCTTATCATTTTTTTAACTAAATTCAGCTTATTGCAGTCTTTTTCAGTACGCAGATTGTTCGCTATAATGCTATTTCAGAAATAAGTATTTTTTGGCAAAATATTCTTTCCCTGAGCCAGAGTTCATCTATCGCTACTTCTGCCGCCATTAATTTTTGGTGACAACACCTGATTGCTCCTTTTTTACCACGTGACCCCAACCTTCCGCAGACGTACGTTTGGAAGTTGAACATTGTTGAACTTCATCCGTTCCGTCATCCGTCGACGGACACCAGATGTCAATCAAAATGAATTCGCTCGCTGATTGTAGAAAAGCATACGCAGTAGTGGAAACGGGCCTTTATGCATTTTGGTGATGAAGTAGAACAATTTTTATTGTTTTTAAAATGAAGACATTATTTCTGAAACATGAGTATATTATGCCCCAAGACAAATATCATCAATTTTTCTAATGTAGAAATTATTTAAATAATTTATTTTACTATTCCAGTTTCCAATTCCAGACAGAGATCTTTCTGTATCTTAAAGAGGATAAAAAAAAACTGTTTAAGAAATAAGTGGTCAGAAGAAATATTAAACTGTATGGCTCTAATATATATGGAACAAGAAGCATTCAAACTTCAAAAATACGTGAGAAAATTTGCTAGAAAGAAGAAAAAGAAGCAATTTATTAAACCTACTACTTGATAGCCATCTAATTTAATAATCTGTTATTTTAATTTTAAAATACTTTCTTAGTTTGATGTTTTACATTTCTTTCCCATAGAATTTTCAATTTCGTAGCGTAATTTTAATTTTTATGCATTGTGGTCTTGATATGCATTAGAAATAATATAAGAATATTTAGAAAAAAAATATTAAATCATAATTTTATTAAAATATTAATACTATTAAGTAATCGTGTGTAGTTAATTATTTATTGTACTTCAACACTAATTGCTACTTAGAACAAATAGCTAGACAAATGCTCTCTTAGAGGCCCCCATCTGACTTAACCCGCCCTGGACACTGGTACAGTTGAGTATTTCTTGTACTCCATGAAGGAAGAAGGTTCTTCAAGACGTTTCCAGAAATATTAAATTTATTTTTGACATAAGAGGTATAGATATATTGAACTATTATTTACAAAATTGTATTTCCAGCTAATAATAATATGCCTTTCTTAAAAATGATCATGGTGGTCTTCTGTACAGTAAGGCTGTGGCATACATTCGTAAGTGCACGCCTGTGGCTTTCGTGTAGTTACTTCTCTTACCATCCAACTCCTAACTAAATCATGTCACTAACACAATCAATCGTCACAACTAACATTTCCCCCTTGAACATAATAGGGGAGGGGCGCATCAGACACTAAACCTCCAACCTAAGATTGGGAAGACTTTCAATGTATCACATATCTCATCGAAATACTGAGTAGTTTCATACAAATTTCAGCTTAATTATTACATAATAAAACTTTTTATCTTAGTCATTAACGTAATTTGATGTTATCACTATTTTCTGAACAAAAATACATGAAAAAAATTTTTCTAATAACACACAGAAATTATAGCAAATAATGTATTGTTAAGATGTTTGTATATATGTAAATAATTTTAGTAAAATTGTAGTATCTTTTGTAAAATGTAACATGAAATACTTGAAAAAGCAAAGTTCTGATGAAACTTTACAGGGCAAGTCTATTTAAAATTGAGCTAAATGTCTATCTCAATGTTAACTGAGATAGCCATTTACCTCGCTAAAATGTCGGGTATATCGCCAAGCTGACTCCCAAGGTTTTGGGGACTAATTTTTGCCGTCATCTTAGTCTGGTTCCTGTATAAATGTAATTGATCCCTATATGTAATGTAATCGTATCCGGTCCTTATATGTAGCTTTAACCATATATGTTTCTAGCATTTAACTAATCTCGCTATTGTGTATCATAACTCTTTTGGCCTTGAAAATTTTATCTACCACCGTACAGTCAAACGAATGCTTAATGAAATTCTGACACATAATCTTAAAAGTTTATGATGCGCCAAATATATGTTGAATACATTGTATGCTGTAAATGTTAAAATTTAAATTACAATTTAAATTATAAAAGAAACTAAAAATATTATATGTGGCAACTTACATGAAGTGTTAAATGAATTAAACATGAAAGATGAATTTAAGTACAAAAACCAAGAAAAATATTCATGCATAAAATGTATTAAACTACCTACAGGGTGATCAGCGAATAAGCCCCGATTTCAAAATTAAATATCTGTACAACAAAGATCGATAGAATTATGCAGTAAACTGTACGTTTATTAGCAAAACTGTAAAAATGGTGTAAAAAGTTTAGAAAATTTAGTTACGAAAATAGTTACCAGATGGCGCTCTAATCGCAATGACCTATCAATAAATAGCCTTTAAAATGTAGAAAGTGAAATAATGTATTCCATTGAAAAACCTGTTTTTTTTGGTTCTGGAATTTCACCGATTAGAACACAGTCCTATGACAACACGTCGCAGTTTTCAAAACCGATTCAGTGTTCCAGTTGGACCCAATGCGAAAGCCATTCACATGCTCTTCGCGAAATTCGAACGGACTGGCAGCATGGCTGGATCGAAAGGGAAATGTTGGGCCTAGGCAAACTGTAGTCACTCCTGAAAATGCAGCCAAAGTTTCTGGAATTGCTCAGCAAAATCCTAGGAAAAGCATCAGAGACACAAGCAAGCAAAAAATATTAAAAAACAGCCTACGGCTGTTTCCCAACCTCTATAACCTAACTTAGTTACTGCTGTGGGCACAGTGTAAGTGGCTGAGTTATAGTGCCAGTTATAATTATTTTTAATATAAAGTAATTTTATATTTTTGCATGCACTTAATTATTTTGTGAAATTAATGCTTTGCTAATATTGATATTTACATTTCTTTCAATTGGATGGCAATAAGTAGTTTTTCATGACTGTTTTTAATTTTAGTCTGGATTCTGTTTTTTATGTTATTTTAAGCTAAGAGGTAATAAATGTCTCACTTCCTGACCTCCCCAACCTCTGAAGTTTAACCTAGTAAGAGCTTGAAAACATGAGTGACATAAGTGCTTGGTAGCAGAATATAAATAACTTATTTCTACCATTCTTTGAAACAATATAAGAATTGGATTTAATTTCTTGCTTGTGTTTTGAGAATTAAGTTAAAATGACAGAATTTCTTGACTTTAAAAGGTATGAGAGAGAGAGAATGTGCAATACATTTCTCATTACTTCTGTGAAGTAGAGTATATCAGGGCAGGGGCAAGGATGAAGCACATATCTTGGGTAAATAACCAGAAGCACCAAATTAGGTAAGAAAAGTCTTTTCCTAAAGAAAATTATAATTTTTAATTTACTTTTAACTTTGCATCATATCAAAATATATTAAAAAAACAAATTTATTAATATTATTTATAATAATTTAAAGCATTATATTCATAATACTGTTTTTATTCTCTGTGCTATATGGCCAATTATTTAATTTTTTGATAAACTTTTCTCGTGTCTTTCTTCTCAGTCAAAATGGCACCTCTCAGTTTACCTTTGTTGCTTACTTAGAAAGCATCACGTTGTCAACATTAAAAATTCTCTACTACTTTCCTTTAACTGAAGCTACAGCTCTTATTTTGGATGGAAAAATTGAATGGAAACACAACACAAACAAATCCATACATTTCAGCCATGTTTAGTTTTTCAAGACCCTCATTTTTCAACAAACTCTTCGAGATTACTTTTAGTATATAAAAGGAATTGTTTGAAAAGAAATTTCTATGTTATTTTCTTAGCTGCATCTCTTTATTCTATATTAGTTTTAAATTTTTACCTTGCCTAAAATAGAACGACAAAAAATCTGGTGTGTCCAGAATGGGGTCATTAAAACACCAGGACCAGACTACAGCATTTTCTTCGGTGAGACCAATCATAACAGAAAGGTGGGAGCACATCTATGTTTCATTTCCTCTTTTGCTTTTTTTTTTTTCATTTGTTTTTTGGAGGGGAGGTTTGGTTATCAACTCAGAAATTGTTGAGGTGTTTTTCTGAAAGTCTGGGGAAATTTTATTAGTTCTTTGATTTTCACTAGACTAGTTCTCTTTTCTTCACTTGCTTTTATTGAAAGAATTTTTTTAGCTCTACGTTTTGATAGTTTTCGGCTGTAGATGTTTATTTAATTTTATTTTATAGCTTATATTTTCTTAATTATAGCTATAATATTAGTTTCCTTTTTTCAATTTTTCATTAATTTGAAAAAAGGATCGGAGAGGCCTGACCATTTCTGAGGCACTGAAAATGCTACACGAATTACCTTCAGAGAGTGAATTTGATGCAGAGAGCCATGACACCAAAGATTACGCTCAACTGAGTGAGCATTCAGATGCCAATGGTAGAAATTATGAATAGACCAAAGTGTAACAAAATAGAAAGTGCAAATATGAAATAAGTAATGTAAATATCATATAGCCAATTACCTCTTTTTCCATTTATATGCATGCAATCATCATATAGCCAAGAAATGCTTTTTCCTGGGGGGGGGAGTGTAGAGTAGCAGGCCTCTCCATGGTGTAACCTGGGTAGTACTAAATCTCATATGGTAATCAGAATCTTGCATTTTTTTTAATAACGTGCTTCCCAGCAATGCTCGCTTCAGCACTTTTTTCAAAGCTCTAGTTATTCAGTGAGCCAGTTTCGGGCACACCCACAGAACTAAAACAGTAAGTGACATCTTTACAAAATTTTACTTATGTATTCCTCTAGGCCTGATTAGACTGCCTACCATTTCTTTTTGTTGAAATTCCTACTTTAAAAGGTAGCATTCTGGAAAGATTTAAAGCATATGAGGCTTTGTGCTTTAGGGTTGATCCTTTCATGGATGATATTCTGTAGGAACTATTTCATATTTAAGTTACACATGAGACCAACACATTGGCTGTACCCAGCCAACTTTTTTGCCATGAACAGCAGCAAGATAAGCTTCCAATGCCTATGTGTGGATGCAAATATTCATAGAAAAACCAGCAGCATAGAATTTATTATTTAAAAGCTACTAAGAAAAATTGTCAGAATCAGAAATATCTCTTATAATGGAAGTTGTAAGTTTCGCTTAAAATATTGAAAGGGCTTATTTACTGATGTGCATTAGGTTAGGTTATTTGAATATGGAAAAGCCAAGGGGCTATGTGCGTAAAAGGTGGAATGCCTCCATAGTGGGCTTTTTAAGGGAAATTGGCTTGTATTCACATTACATGTAGGATGGGAAAATCACAAAAACCAATAATGCAGCCAGCATTCGCTTGGCTTAAATTAGCTCAAACTAATACTCAGCCACTGTTGGAGCATTGATCTGTGTTAAAGGTGAAGAACAGGAAAAGTAAGACGACTTGAAGAGCACTAACATTTATTGCACTTAATAGAATTTGAATTAGAGATAGAAGCATGTTAAGATAATTTTAGGAATGCCAAGCAATCTTCACATGAAAACTGTGTTCTGTGTGTGTGTCAATTTTATGTTCCACATAGGATTATTAGTACTGTTATTTGAGGCATCACTAAATTAACTGAGGTGGAAAATTACAACAAATTTTATATAATGAAACCCTAAATCATATTAAAGTTCAAAATATTTTCCACTATAGGACAACACCAAACAAATATTTTTCTACATGTGTCAGTGTTGCCTATTGGTCATCATTAAATTAAATGAGTTAATCTTATCGCTTGTAACAATATTCTTGTTTTCATGATAAGTAACACAAATACACATGGGAATCAAGATCAAATGCTCTTAATGTACTGTATTTACAAATAAGCGAATTACATGATTAAAAGATATAGCATCAAATGATAAATCATTGTACTGGGGTAAAAATAACAGCATTTTGAAGTAAATGAATATTAAAATTTTATGTAAATTATCTGCTTGTAGTTTAATGTGGCATGAAAAAGCAGATAAAGCCTTGTAGTCAAAAACTGTATACAACTGTCTACAAAGTTATCCATTTAATAGATGGATTGTGTTTTTCTTTACAGTGGTTGAGAGAAAAAATTTCTAATTGTATTCTTGAGAAATGTAAAAGTATAGCTTTAGAGATAAATATATTAGTAAAATTTGAACAGAAACAGAAAGAGACACGTTAATAAATCCAACTCTTAGTGATGAATTGATAAGAAAACTAAATTAGGGGAAAAAAAAAGACAGAGAGAGCTTTGCTTATTGTAGAAATGAAAGAAATGTAAGATAATCTAATCTCAGAAATAAAATGGAGTTATGAAAAATTCCATTAAATACCTTCCAACTTTCAGTTTATAACTGGTGAAATATTAACGTCATTAGATTCAGGTAACGACATGCAAAAACTTAGTATTTAAATATCTGAATGATATAAATGCTGCAGAAATTCAGTCAGAAGTATATAGTCAGTCAGTAGTCTCGCCGTACTTTCATATGGAGAGAGCCAGGGACGCGCTACCTACGCTTCAATGTCTGCGAAATCAACAATTATGGCAGTGGCTGTGTAATGGTCTAGGCAGGCATCATGTTGGATGGCCGCACACCTCTCCACGTCTTTGAAAGAGGCTCTGTGACTGGTGTGAGGTATAGGGATGAGGTTTTGGAGCCCTATGTTAGCATTTTCCGGGGTGCAGTGGGCCCCGAGTTCATCTTACAGGACGATAGCACGAGGCCAAATAAAGCTCTTCCGGTGGACGAATTTCTCGAGAAAGAGGATATTTGCCAGATAGATTGGCCAGCCAGGTCTCCAGACCTCAACCTTATACAGCATGTCTGGGACGCTGTGGGAAGGGCAACTGCAACTTGCAACCCCCCCAGAACCATCCAGGAACTGAAAACAGCGTTTCTGAACTAATGGAACCAATTGCCACAGGCACTTATAAACTGTCTTATTTCCAGTATGACATCACACTGCGAGGCTTGTATGGCTGTACCAGGGGAACCATACCCTCTATTAAACCATTTCTTTTGTGTCTTCTGCAACCGCTGTTTCAGACCTTCAAACTCCCATGAGTTACAACCATGTCTATTACAACTGTTGAATGTTTATTTTGTTTGTATTATATCAACCTATGTTCACATCAAATTTTGTTAAAATCTGTCTAGTAGTTCTGGAGATCGTACATCGAATATGAAAATTCTGTTAATTTATTTCACCAGTGTAATATAGCTATATGGAAGGGCCCCTGTTCGAATTCCTGAGAAGGCATGGATGTTTGTAATGTAAAATGTCTACACAGCATGGGGGCACTCTAAATATGCAGCAAGCCAAAAATACTCATGGGAGGTTGGAAATAGGGAAATAGGGGTGGGAGACCCTCGGACCTGCATCCCAGGATGCTCTCCATCCCAGCTCGAGGCAGAACTCAGGCAAAGTCATGCAGTCACTCTATGGTGCTTAAGGCTCCTGCAAAAAGACAGATGCAATCTTGCACTCCTTGTCATAATGAATTTCATGGGCTTGTTCTGATGTTACTGTCAAACAAGTGAGATAAGTCACAAAAGCAGCACACACATAGCCATTCTAAAGAACTACAGAATTAAATGATCAAGTAGATTTTGAAGAAATTATTGACGATTTTGTCCTGTTAAAAGCAAGAAAATTTAAATAATTAAAAAAGGTTAAAAATCAGTGTGATACTTTTTATATTAGTTACGTTACTGTTTATACTACTTCATTGTTATTTGTCATTTATAAGAAAGAAATTCTTTAAAGCTTTTTATTTGAAAACTGCAGAACATTATAAGGTCACTTCTCTGAATATATGAAGCTGATTAAATATTACTTTAAAAGTTTTGCTTGCTATTTGAAATATAATAATGAATAAAGTATCCATATAAAAATGCAAAAATACAGTCAACTTTTATCGTATATATAATTCTGCTTTTTTCAAAGGAGATAATATATTAAATAATCTACAAGAAAATAAATTAGTATATATATTACAGCCAGGGCGATTAATCAGTTAATAATAATGAATTAATCTCATTCACCATAACAAATTCTTTTTTACATTGGGGACTCTGTATTACATATAGGAACATGCATTCACCTCTTTGTCTCAGCTGAAAAAATATGTAGACACAGCTCTGCACATATTCTTGTGTGCAGAATACTTTATTACATTATTTTATATCTTACATGCACAATTTATCAATTTAACTTAACTGTAATTATGCATATTACAATAATATTGCTTTATAAGTAGAATTCCTTTATATTACTGGTTTCAAACATCTCTCATAAACTGGAATATAAGTGAATAGTTATCCACATATCAAGCAACATCCTTGGTGTTTCTCTTTCTCTTGCAAGAGGAAGTCAGAAAACTTCTGAATAAGATGCAGGACAACATTATTAAGCCCTTGTTTAGTCGTTTGGCATTGCCTATCATCTTAATAAGGACTACAGACAGGATTTTGTCAACTACAAATGTCAACATAGTTAGATAGGGTTGCTTTCTCCAGAACAAGTATAACCTCATGTCAAATATTTAAACATTGAAATAACTGATCTGATTTATGTTTCACCAGTTTTGGTACATTTGTAATTTTTCCTTTTTTGATTATCACTCTGCCTAATTTTCACTTTTATATTTTTGCTTGTTCACAGTTTTATTTAAATTATTTTTAGTGTTGTTCAGTTTATATTTTTAATCTTTAGTATTGGATAGCTAATTCTGATAATAATTTTCCTTTTTCTACCATAGCTTCAACTAATAAACTATTCACAAAATTCTGCCTCAAATAACAGAAATTTTTAAATAACCTTTCTATTGAATAAAAATTGTTTCTTGCGGTCCTGCTTTAGTTTATTTCTAGAAATAAACTAAAGTAGGACCGCAAGAAACAGCATGAAGAATACCAAAAAGATATTGAAATGCCATTTACCAAAATTTATATTTATAAGGGTTAATAATAATATGTAAATATAAATTATAAAAACACATTTTTATTTAAATATAGTCCATAACTATAGTTTATTTTAAAAACTTTGGTTTTATAACTGACGCCAAGGAAACATCAGTTATGAATATCTGCCTCGTTTCTATGCAAAGTAAAAGAACTTTTTCATTTCCGAAACTTCAGTGAATATTTTACACACGATGTACAGACACAGAAATACTAAGATTATCAGCAAACTTTGAAACAATGTTGTACATTGTTTACAGCTAGGCTGCTTAAGTTTCAGTATAAAGATATTATATAGACAATTTTTGGCTAATGCGCACTTTGAATATTAAAGCAATGTACATATATCAATATTGGATTTATATTTTTTCATATGCCATATTTTAATTGTTACAAACAGACACAAATTGGCGAAAAAGTCATCTCTTAGACGTTTTCTCTAAAATCTTAGGATGTATGCTAGAAATAACAGTAGATAGATATTTCCCACAATTTGTATTAACAGTCTGCTTCAGATATAATTTGACTGGTTCCAGAAAATGTAATATTGGATCATCTTCTAAATTATACTGAAAGTAAAAAATAAATGTCAGAAACAAATACACATTGATTTATATGTTATACCTCTTGAATCTAGTATATTTTGGTCTGGCAACTATCATAATCTATCACCATCAGTGATTCATCAGTGATCATTTTGAATCTCTCACCATCAGTTTGAGGCGTACTATCGCTGTGTGTAACGCAGGATCAAAATATATTTATATTGCAATTGATAGTTTCAGTTTTACAATCTTATTAATTCTTTATATTAAGCCACATTACAACTCTTCACAATGTCAATTTAGAGACCTAGAAATGGAGAAAATTATGCTAGTATTAATACGAATTAACATAAATTTTGACCTATGTTTGTAAAAGATGACTTACTAAATGGTAAGGAAGGTCTGTAAATGCATTTAGCTTAGCATTTTTAGAGTACTATGAAATTGGGTCATCAACAAGATACAAATGGAGCAACTTTTTAAGTGTTCTAACTGAAATGAAAGGTAAAAAATCCTGAATCTTATTTAGAGGTATTAATGAGTGTATTCTTCCTTTCAAGCTTTACCTTATATTTGAGCAATTTGTATACAAAATGAACTGGCTTATACTTGAGGATATATTAACTGATGCATGGGACTGATTTCTCTTGTTCACTATTTTCCTAAATTAGCAATGGCCAGGTTTCAAGATTTCTAAATTTAAGAGGTACAACTCATAATGAAAATATAACTTCCAGATTGATCATGATGTGTTAAATTTTTGGACTATTACCAATTTTTAAATTCTAATATTTACAAAAATGTTATTTCTTAAGACTTCATTATCACATTTATATGTACTGTACATACATACGTAGGCCATTCAGAAAGTAAGGAATGTTTTGGAATTAAAAAGAAACTAAGTACAAGAAAAAAAATTATTCTATACATCAGAAACAGCAACTAAAATTCTACTTTTCTACATAGTCACAAAACAAATTGAGGCACTTATCACAGCGGTGGACAAGCTTTGAAATTCCTTCGTCATAGAATTCTGCCGCCTGCGATCTCAGCCACTCAGTGATGCGCACCCCCAGTTCCTTGTCGTCGTCAAAGCGCTGTGTTGCTAGCCAGTTCTTCATTCTTGGACGTCAGACAGAAATGTTCCTTACTTTCTGAATAGCCCTCGTACAATAATAACTTTAGAGAATATATCCATATGTCCGTTTACATACACACATATGTGTCAATATTCAAAAGTTGTGTGGAAAAAGCTTAAAGGACAGTTTCTTTGAAATGTAAAATATTATTGTTTGAATTTTATTAATATTTGTTTGAAATGTTAAATATTATTACCTAGACAACTTTGAGGTAACATCCATCAGCACACCTGGCTTTCCGGGTAGCATCAGGAGAATGCTCATTTTAGTATTTGTCACACTGGCCCCTAGATCATTTTGAATAGTGTGGAGTGCCTGAAAATGCTGGCGTTGCAGAACCACCTTGATAAAAGGTAACAATGAGATGAAAGGCTGAGAAATCCGAGTTCGAGATTCTGTTATTTCTTCGACTGTTTCAAATAGCTCGGCAGAGCATTAAGTTTTGCCTGTGTAACTGATGACTGTCTAAACAGCTTTGCAGAGTTATAGAACACAACTTTAAAAAAAGCACCTAAAGCGACTTTGCAGTGAGTGTATTCTAAGAAATGCCTCGTCATGTTCTGGAGCTACCTCATTAGAGGAAAGAAATTCCTCTCCCACTCACTAAGTAGCTGATTGGTGTAAACCATAGGCTAATGGTTAGTAAAATGTTCCTGATATATTGTCCAAAGAGAGCCAGCCGACTTTCTTATTTCACCTGCCATGAATAAAGGCTTTCTCCAGAGAACCACTGATGATTCATGAGAATTCCATTTAAGGTCCCACATTACGCTAAGATTTGTTCAACTCTTCCAAGAGTATAAGATGAAACTTTAATATGTGAACACAAAATTCATGGAATAAAACTAATAGATGCAGGAAATGAAATACCTCCTATAAGACTGTTACTTAGTGCAAATTTTAACAAGAATAGACATCTTACAACTGGAATTTCTGTGACGCAGACTGAATTTGGATGGTGTACTTTAGGATCTGCGAAAAAAAGAACTCTACTATCCCAAGTCTGCCGAATTTAACAACTCCTAATATTCAGATTTAGAGTCTTTAGGCATAAACAATTCCGCAGAGATGAAATCTACATAAGGCTTTTCAAGAAGAAACACTGACTCATTTTCCATGAGATTATTAGATTCAATAAAGATGAAAGATATGAAGCTCTTTTGCAATGGTTAGTGTGATACCCTCTCTTTATAATGAATACGATCATGCCAAAGTAAGATCCATCACTAGATGTTTTATAAAGGAATATATATATATATATATATATATGAGCCTTGTGATACAATTTTCTTACAGTGGTAAACAAAAGGCATAGAAATTGCTCCCAAGAATGAGCTTTCTCAGGAAAGTCATTTACATCATCGACTAGTGATAGAACTCTTCAATGCTACCAGAAAAGCAGAATTAGTTTTCGATGCCTACAACAAATGATTAGGGTATGCTTCTATAAATGCATGTGTAAGTGTTGGATGATCTATTTTGATACAGAAAATATCAGCTCAACTTAAGAGATTCTGATCTGGTGCTACTGCAGCAGCTGCAGATATCAAGCAAGCATTTCTTCAGATAAATGCTGCACCAAAAGACAAAGATCCTTTAAGGTTCCTATGGTCGATAGAAAAAAATCAAAAGTGTTTAGAGTGCCATCTAGTCCATTTCTTTTGAACACAACAATAATACATCATTTAAATTCTGCAGTGGGAACATAATTGAATGTTTTTATATCACTATTAAGATTTCCTGATTGGCAACATGATTTAATATTTTTGTATAGTTATTAAGATTTGCAGTGTGGCAATAATGAGTTAAAAAGTTGTTACCTTTAGTGTTACATGATTATTTTTGCTTAAGACTTATTCCTTAAAAAGTTATGTTATATTTTTCAGTTAAATATATATAATATATAACAAATAAGTATGAAAGCTAAATAAATAGTAATATGTTGTTTTAAAGACAAGGAATAAGCATGTCTTTTAAATATAAAATACTTCAGATGTTTTGTTTTCATTTTTAAACTTCCTTCAACTGCTAAATTAAAAGACTGGTGACTCGTCACACTGGATTATTGAAGGAACTTCCTCAATGCTGGAAACTTACAAGGCAAGTGTTAAAATTCCACCTTTATGGCCAGAAAAGCCTGAAATTTGGTTTTTAAAATAGAAGCTCAGTTTGAAATTAACAGAATAACTGTTGACAGCACCAAATTTAATTATGTAGTATCTCAAGTAAAGCCAAAATATGTCAAAATTATTTGGGATATCATTGTAGACAAAATACTTGATATATGCTTTAGTTAAAGAAAGACTGTTAAACACATTCAGAGAGAGCAAATTAAGTGGTTAGTCACTGGCCTTGACCCCATATTCTCTAAAGACCTTTGTCAAGAAAAATTGCTCCGAAAAAGGAATGATGGTCCTATGGTGATTACCATGGGCTTTAATGCAAACAATGCACTAGACTGGCACCGCTACCATTTCTAAAGGACTGTACAAATATTCTGCACGGAAAAACTATTTTTTCAACCACAGATTTGATAACGGCCTACCAACAGATTCCTGTCCACGAAGCTGGTATTGCAGAGATCACCATCATAACACCTTTTTTATTTCCTTATATGACATTTGGCCAATGCATCGCTGCATAAACCCTCCAAAGGTTTACAAACACTGCTGAGCAGCCTAGGCTCTGTGTTCTGCTACCTCAATGACATTCTCATTGCTTATCTAGATGCAGAAACATACAAAAACATCTTGAATTGGTCTTCAGAGGGCTCAGTAACTACAAACTAAGCATAAACATTGCAAAATGCAAATCTGGTCAGAGAAAAGTTGAATTTTTAGGTTACGAAATATCAATGGAAGAAATTAAAACTTCTTCCATCAAAAGTTGATACAATTAAACAACATCTTAAACCAGAATCCTTCACAAACTTACACAGATTTTTGGTAATGGTGAACTTTCACCATTGCTTCATACCAAGCTGCAACAACCATTGATAATCTTGCTTAAGGGAGTAAAGAAAAACGGGGGGGAAAAAACTTTAATTTGGACCAAAGATACAGAAAATGTTTTTACTAATATCAAAAGCACATTGTGCAGCTCACCCTAATGAGACAGCACAGATCACTCTAACAACAGATGCATCAGATTCTGCTGTAGGTGCCAAGATCCATTAACTATATTATTGTAGGAAACAACCACTAAGCTTTTTTTCTTGATATCTATCATCAATGCAATGAAAATACACTGCTTATGATAGAGAATTACTTGCAACCTACCTAACAATAAAGCATTTTATTAATTCTGGAAGGACGATCATTTACTGTCTTCACAGATCATAAACCTATCACACTTGCCTTTCAGCAGAATTTAGACAAGGCCGGCAGTAGAACTACATTGCTGAATTCACTACAGACATAAGACACACTTCTGGAGAAGAAAACTTCATAGCAGACACAGTGTTGAGAATTGAAACTCTCGCTACTCCAGCTCCAATTGACTATACAGTTATTGCAGACTGATTGCCAGGAGAATGAAGACCTCAAGACTCTTAAATCGAATTCAGTCTCAAAATAGTACAAATTTCTATTCCAGATAGCAGTACGAAAATTTACTGGAACACCTCCCCTAATTTTAACCAATCATAGATTCCTAAAGAACTTCGTGAAAGAATATTTCTCTCCACACATAACTTATCCCATCCTGGAATTCGTGGAACAATGGAGCTGGTGACAAAAGAATTCATCTGGCCTGGCATAAACAAAGACTTAACTGTGGACCAGAGCATGCTTGGCATGCTGAGTCACAGTTCACAAACAGACCCATCCTGGAATTCGTGCAACAATGGAGCTGGTGACAAAAGAATTCATCTGGCCTGGCATAAACAAAGACTTAACTGTGGACCAGAGCATGCTTGGCATGCTGAGTCACAGTTCACAAACAGACCCATGCTCCAACTGCTGAATTTAATTTCAAATCAACATTTCATGCACCTTAACAATGATATTACTTTTACCAAACATTTTTCAAAGGTTTTAGGTATCTGTTTACAATCATCTACAGATTCGCCTAGTGGATCGAAGCTGTTCCTTTGGAAGACCAAATTACAGATTACATCCCAAATGCCTTTGTTGCGACTTGGATTTCCATATTTGGAATACCAGAGAAAATAACATGGGGCAAGGTCAACACTCTTCAAATACCTAGGTTTCAAAGCTACATTACCAGAGCTTATCCCCCACAATATAATGGTTTAATCGAACACCAAACTCAAATTTTGAAAAACCGCCTGGAACTCCGCCTTCAAATGTCAAATCCTTGGACTGATGTTTTCTACCTTTAATTCTTGACATTCGATCTGCCTTTAAAAAAGATTTGCATTGTTCTTGTGCTCAAGCTGTGACAGCATACCAATCTGTTTGCCTGAAGGATTTTTCGGTAAATCCCCAACTTCCATGCATTCAGATTTTATACAAAAATTGCACATTTCAAAAACAAAACTGCACATATTGCACACAAATGTACACAAAACTGCACATTTCACACATTCAAAATCTTAGAACAAACATCTACAACCAGCCATGGGAGAAAAAACGGTATTCATAAACATGGTCTTTGCAAACTGTTCATATGCATTCCCTTTTAACCGCTTGAGAAGCAGAGCATGGAGAACGAAGTGCAGCCACAGGACCGAATCCCTGGAAATGGAACGTCGCCACCAGTCCCCGCATTTTCAGAAGTTAAGCCTACTTCTACAAAAAAATTCCTATAAAATCAGCATTTTAATATAATGACCTCAATTTTTGAAGTTACATAACTAACATACTAATTATTAAAAAGAAAACTAAGCACTAATTATCTGTAGATAATTATATTCCAATTTAATAATTCTGCTGTGTGTGGAATAATTCAAAATGAGAATCGACACACAGGACACTGACAGCTTTTTGCAATTAAACTATGTGTGGAATAATTCAAAACAAGAATCGACACACAGGACAATTACAGCTTTTCCACCGAGCATATGCCGAGGAAATACGATACATCGTGCATCAGGAAAGCTGATATCTTTCCCCTTCTGCAATAATGCTGTAAAGTTACTTTTCAATTAACCAAGAAAGTCTATGTTAATTTTGTAAATAAATATAAAAAAAGGACAACTGGTGTGAGTTTTTCCATCACACAAGTTCAGCAATATTACACCCGCTATAGTGAGATAGATGTGCTTTCCATAGTCTCCTAAAAAAAGGGGGGAAAACATTGAAGTGGATGCATTTCCCCACATTCTAATAATGCAAAATGCATCAAAGAATAAAAACAAAGACAAAGAAAAAGCGAAATTCCTAATAAAATAAACAAACACGTTGGTGTCCCTTCTTTAACTTAAAAAGCTGTTATTCCCAGTTTGTGTACACCAATAAATCTATCAGAACCAGAAGCACAGAACAGAAACTGATGCCCCTGCATAAAGGTCAAAAGCCACATGATTTAACTGATGTGAAAACCGTTACCATTTAGCACCATCCACTGGCATTTAAAAATTCAAAAATACCATTCCATTTTCAAGTTACGTATACACAATGCTGGGCTGAATGGATCGATTGGAGCTCTTCAAGTATATGTGACATTGGTCTTAAACTGATTAATAACCTAATTTCATCTTCTCTTCAACCAACCTATCTTGAGCCATATTTAGTTAAACAACGTTTGGAGAAATTTTTTGATCTGGTAGTTTCAAGTAAAATTAAAAGAATACTGATAGATGGACTAAAACCATGTTTCATACTCAAAGATGATGTAATGGCAAATTTTCAGACACATGAAGCCAATAACTCCAAAATCTCATGATACTTCCTACTGACAATTATTCTTCCAAAGACACTGACCTAAACAAAAGAATTTGTTGAAAAGTGATATTTCTTGCGTATCTAAAAGAATATAAGGTATAACCCTATCACTAGAAAAGAGGTGTGTGGTGACATTATCTGCACCATTGAAGCACCATCTATCAAACTATTGGCATTGCAGTTTTTTTTTTGCTCAAGTGGCAACAGTAAAAAAAGTTTGTAATAAAACTAAACATTAGAGTTTGGTTTTAGAAAAGGAAACTCATTTGTTTTACTCCTGCTCACTTATTAATAAAATTATTCAAAAAAGTATGCTCTCTGTAGTATACTGTTAATACACTTGTCCTTAATCAATGAACCTACAGGAACTATATAGAATCTGAGAAAAAGTATGCAAACTGTTTTGTAGTTCCTTTTTTTAAATTTTAACATGATCCTAAAGAATATCTCTTGTATAAATTATTGAAAGTGTATACTTTATGAAAATTGTGTACTTCTGAGCCATTATCATATTTACATCATGTATACTAAGAGACTCATTCTGTTCCTGAAGATAACTAGAGACAACTGTCAATAACAAATGGACATTTGAAAATTTGCGTACATAGAACTTTCATTTTTTGAAATAAAAAAAATTATTTTTTATTCTTGTACTTATTTTTATCCATAAATTAATATCAGATCCATAATGAAACTTTCAATACATGAGAAATTGGAAATATTACTGAACCACAGAAATTTTGAGGTATTTTAAGATGTACATACCTGTAACATGGCTTGAAAAATAGCTTTAAAAGCTGGTTGTTTATTGTTTAAGAACACACCTCTGTTTCCATGAATGACTGCTATGCCATTCTTCTCAGCAGTTTTACAAACGTTTGAGTACATACAATGGTCAGGACGAAAGTTCCATTCACACGGAAATAAATACAGTTTTTCTAAAAAGAGAAAATTTCAATATAATTTAAGCAAAGAAATTTAATATGATTTAAATACTTATAATGAAGTAAGAGATAAATGATTTAACAGCTACAAGGCAGATATGTGCCAACCTGGAAAACGAAAAGTACAGAAAATATAAATATTAGAATCACAAATAATTATTCGTAATATATAACTGCAAGCTTAAGATACTTTGGATAATTTAATGTTTTTCCTAAGGACAGAATTCAAGAACAAACAAATAAATGGGGATTACACTGTTAAGTCTCTGCTTTATTAACACAAAGAGTCTAATAACAATGTACTGTTGAGGGGGAGGGGAAAAAACTTTAAAATAATAAAGTAGCAAGAAAAACATGACACAAATTTCCAGGGACTAGCCTTTTTAATTTTTAAGTAGCATATGGAACTTGATTGATTTTATATATAATGAACACACATTTTCTAACAAGTAAACCAACTGAACTGAACAACTATTCTAGATAAGTAAGAAAACTATCTAGAATACCACTTTTAACCTATAAATTGCTTTCAGGCTAAAAAATATGCATAAACTAATGTAAGGGTAGAACAAGTATATTCATAACTAGTTGGAAATGCTTGAACAGTGAAACTATACTTGCCAATAAAGAGCTATGTTCGAACATGGTAACATGAGTACGCTTGTGACTAGTTAGCAAGGGGATAATAACAGGGCTCATGGCAGCCACAGTGATTCATTCCAAAAGTATTTAGATATTGATAGGACACTGCTGGAATCTCTAAACTGATAAACAAAGGCCCATACTGCTCGATCCCTAAAGATCCTTCCACTTCGGACTTCACAAAAGTTAAAACAAGCTATTAAATCTTCTCATATACTCTCAATGCAGTTGAAGAAATCACATATTCCACCTATTACTAACTGTGCTAGGCTTTATGCACTCCCAAAAGTCCACAAAACTGGTATTCCTTTTCGACCAATTGTTTCCAACATAGGTACAGCGTCATATCCTTTGGCCAAATATTTAGTTTCCAGATTTTCTCCTTTACATGCTAACAATACTCACACTGTAAAAAATTCTTCTGAAGTCATCGATAAACTTAAAGATATTTCTCCACTGCATTCCATTATGGTTTCGTTTGTTGTAATCACTGTTTACTAATGTTCCAGTTGAAGGAGCACTAAAATGTCTTGAAACTAGGCTTCGGGAATTCCATTTCATACATACTGAAATTGATGAGTTGGTTTCACTTACTAAAGTCTCTCTGAGTCAAACCCACTTTGTTTTCCAAAATGAATATTATTGTCAAATTGAAGAATTAGCTATGGGTAATCCTCTCAGTCCTGTACTTGTTGACATTTATATGCACTATTTTGAGGTAAAATTATTTTATAAACTATCTTTTTGTCTCTGGATTCGTTATGTAGATCAGTGGTTCTTAACCTTTTTAAGCCGCGACCCAAATTTGAGAAATATGTTCATGTCGCGACCCAAAAAAAAGTCAAAATTTTTTCATTGCTTTATTTTAGATCGTATTTTTAAAAAATCTTCAATCCTACGATGATGATTTTTTTAACTTACAAATTTTTTATTTATTTTTTTAATAATAAAGATAAACAAAAGTACTTTTCGATCCAAGGAAAATTTAAATAATAATCAAGTGTTTTTAATAATTTTTATTGACCAAATTAAAATATATTTATAACTTTTTGAAAATAATTGACATTTTAACTTATTCCTAAAAAAAAGAAATATCAATACATACGTTAAGTCTTTTAAATTTTAAATGCAAGTCATTCAGTTTTAATGAGAACCTTGTGCTTGAATACATTTTGAAAGATCTTCAAACCTCGGTTGAATGCTTGTCAAGGAGCACCTTATATCTATTTCAGGATTTAACTTGTTCCGGTAATTGTTTTTGATTACACACAGAGCCGAAAAACCAGCCTCACACATATATGTTGTTGAAAAGGGCAATAATACTTTTAGGGCTTCTTTAAAGTATTTCTATTATGTGTTCTTGAAATTGAATAATATTAACAAATTCCTCATGCAAATCACTTACATCAAAAGTAAATGGCATTCGAACCCAATTATATTTGAAAACATCGTCTGCAGGGAAATATCGATCAAAGTCTGCTATTAGTTTTTCTAAATGATTAATAATA
>KK113503.1:317080-346566 GCA_000611955.2 Stegodyphus mimosarum
GGTATTAGTTTTATTTGGTGTATTACTAACTTTTTTGGTTCGACTCAGCGCGACCCAAGAAATATGCTTCGCGACCCAATTTTGGGTCACGACCCATAGGTTAAGAACCGCTGATGTAGATGACACTTTAACACTTTTTGATGGTAATAAAGAAGATTTATCCGAGATTTTATCTATTATAAAGTCAATTGATCCAGCCATCCAATTCACTCTTGAAATTGAATCCAGCAATTCCCTCCCCTTGATATTCTTATAATCCGCAATGAAATTGATTTTAGTACTACTGTTCTTTTTACTATTATGTATTTCGTGCGCTCAAAGTTTGTTCCTCAGAATCTTTGCTTACCAATGAACTTCATTATTTGAGGGCAGTTGCTATTGACCGAGGATTTTCTCCTGTGATCATTGCTAAAGCCGTTAAAAAATTTTCAGATTCCCATCAAAGAAGACATTTCACTATTAGAAATAATATTAAAGACCTTGTCGTGCTTCCATTTTATCCTTCTGTCAGTTATAAGGTTGCACGGATTCTCCAGAAATTCAATTTTCAAGTCAGTTTGTCCCCTATCAATAAAATCCCCGGTTTGGCTCTAAAAGATTGCGTTTCTGACTTTAATTCTTGGGGAATTTATAGTATATCGTGTCAGTGTGGCTTGAGATATAATGGCCAAACAAAAAGAGAGTTTCGTATCAAGGAACATGAATCTTATGTCCGAAAGGGCGAAATTAACAAGTCTTCAATAGCGTATCATAGTTGGAAATTTAATCATAATTTTGACTTTGGATCTGCAAAAATTATCCAAAAAGCTTCTTCCGTTGGTGAATTGGATTTTCTTGAGGCTTTTCATATTCACAAAGATTTAGCATGTTTAGTGAATGATTTTAAGTCCAATCCAGTCCTTCCCAAATCTTTTAAAATTCTATTAACATAATTCTTGGTTATTATTTTTGCCGATAGATGGCGTTGCCTCCTCGCGCATGGTACTACCCGAGGGTATAAAATGCCGTTATTGAGGTTGCTTTCCCTTTCTAGAAATTTCATTTTCCTGATGAGAAGGGCCCTGTAATTGCCTTCGAAATCGATTGAGTGTTTTAATAAATGTACGCCAAATACAAGGTTGTTTCAGCGATTTTGATCCTATTAATTGTTAGTGCAGTTCCATGTGGTTGCAACAGAGTTCCAATATTAATCCTTGCAGCTTTTTGCAAGGATACCCAGAGAAGGAAGTCCACCATCAGAACACAAATGGACATTATTTTTCTTCCTTAGGGGCTGACAAGTGCTTTATATTATACTATTATAACAAAGCTGAGACTTATTTTGAAGATTTTAAACACTATGAAAGTGGACATGCTACACATGTCTTCTGTACTGGTTAGGCAAGCACATTCCAGGGAGTACTTTTATTGTTATATAAACATTAAAGTTTATTGTAATACAAATTACATGAACATTAAAAAATTGTCAACCACAGAAACAGTTATTGAAATAGCCATCGTCAAAAATCTCAATGAATTTAGCATAAAATCTGACTCCCAGGCAGCATTTTAACAATTAATTTTAACGTGAAATACTTTTTAAGAATCTCTTCTCATTCTCTGCAAGAGTTTCCAACACAAACTCTCCTCTTGCTCTGTTTCCAAACTATAAACCTTAAATTTCATGGATCAAAGGACATGGTGGCCATCTGGTAATGATCAGGCAGATGAAATAGCCAAAGAAGCAGCTCCAATTAACGATAGGATTGAAATCATCCCACCATGGCCCTGTTCAAATATCAAATGCCAACCATAACAACTTGCTTCAAATCATTGGCAAGATACGCAGAATAATGTATCACAGGGAAGACATGTACATAATTTAATTCCAAACATAAGCTTCACATCTCTTACTTGAATCCTTCATTAAATTACAATATAACATGAAACAGCCCCTTCGTCATATATTTCTATGCAAGAAATACGAGAAACTCTGACATCTGTATTTCTGGGGAACAGAGCACTCCTGATCAGCACACTTTCTCATTAATCATACAAAATCTCCATAAACCAATCTCCTGGCATTTCAAAGGTTTCTAATTAAAGATATGTATAGTAAGCCTGCACAATGCACCATAACAAGTAAACTCTAGGTCAGTGATTCTCTTGTGAACAGATCGTATTGTAATCCCATTATGCCCTAAAGCATATTTTTAATAAATGCTAGATGTGGGATGTATGGTAAGATTACACAATACACCATAGCAAGTAAACTCTGAACCAGTGATTCCCAACCTTTTTCACCCCATGCATCCCTTTGACCACTGCTAGATGATCATTCAACCACTTCATTTCCAGAAATAAAAAAATACATATTAAATATTATTTTAATTTAGATAATTTTCTAATGCATTTTATAAAATAAACAAGAAATAGTACAAAAAATGTTGATAAATACCAAAATTTGAATACAAATAGCTTTTTATATTCATAAACAAAAATAAATACTTAACATGTAATAAAAGTGTAATCACATCCCCCCCCCATTGAGAACTTCACCTCTCAATCTTTTGGCAAGCTACAGATGCTCATTTCTTCAGCAGAACTCAACCTTTTCCTTATAACCTCTTTTAAGCTTATGACCTCTTGCAAATTTGAATAATTTTTTCAGGGGTAGTTAATATGGGATCGTATTACCAGATGAACTTCAGCATATTGTTTGTTTCCCTCATACTTGTACTTGTACCTACCCATACGTACAGTTGCAATTAAGAGAACAAAATTTACATACTTTATACAAAAAGGCAAATTATCAATATCTACCATATCGGAAAGTCATAATCACATAAACTTATGTTCAAAAAACTTTTATCTATAATAAGCAACTGAAAATATTTTTAACAAGAGACAATTGCTTCGACTTTTTTCCAACAGCTTAGTTCCCATTCTGAAAATGAATATGATACGTATTTTAGAGAATGGTTTGGTTCGGTTATTCAATTATGGCAAAGCACACGAGGGCTATCTGCTTAAAGGGAGGGATGCCTTCGTGGAGGATTTTCTAAGGGAAACTGGCTTGTATACATGTTACACATGAAGAAAACCACGAAAACGCCCATGCAGCCAGCCCGTTCACGGGATTCGAACCTCGGACCGAACTACCAGTGTTCAGCGTCTTTACCGCTCGGCCGCTATTTTAGAGAATGAAAAAATAGAATTAGGAAATACTGAAAAAGCTTAAAAATTACACTTTTAAATGTTAAAATGATGTTTACTCAGTCTAGCAATTTAGCTATAAAGTATCATCTAAAGCAGGCAATCTTCAATCTATGGCTTACTACAGATATTTTAGTTAACATGCTTCTATAATATGTATCTTCCTACATATAAAACATGAAAAATAATAAAAGTAATAAATCGAAAGCAGCAAATTTTCTCTAGTTATGCTGAAAGCTATATCCGAATGTAAAAAAAGGTAAGAAAAACATAAGTAAATTGCTGTTATACTGTAAATTCTGTTTTTACTGACCATAAGGGCAATCCGTTTATGCATATTTCATCTCCGAATATGTATGTCATGTGGGTGCACATACAGTATTCAAAACTTTGATTTTCTCAAATTTCATATAGATACTAGGTTTTGTTAGTCACATAAATTGGTGTACTAAATATGAGAAGAGAAATGAAAAAAACCTAGCTCTGAATTAGCTAACTCAGAAAGTGAAATTTTCTCCTTCCCATCCACTTAACATACTTATAACTTCAATGATGGTGACAACTACAAAGATTTATGCATAAATTAAACATATTATGGATTAGAAGCATAACGAGGCTTTGGTGCACAAGCTTTTCTTTATTTGCACTATCTGCATGCATGCTTGGTTGTGAAAAAAATCCGAAGAACTTTTTACTTAAACTATTTGAATGCATCTTTTGAATGTATTCGTTGATTTTGTAATTGTTATTTATTATCTGGAACACAGCGATAGAGCCACTACAGCCAGAACACAAAATGTTTTAGAACTTAGGGAGGTTTGGTATGTTTGATTATGGCGAAGCAGGCGAAAGCTATCTCCCTCATGGGAGACATTCCTTTGCGGAGGACATTTAAGAGAAACTAGCTTTCATCCATGTAACACATTTGGGAAACCATGAAAAAGGTAATGCACAAAGCTCGTTCATTGGGGTTGGAACCCGGGTCCAACTACTATTGTTCAGCAACTTTAGCACTCGCCTGCTAGAATTTAGGAGGAACTGACAAATGGAATTATATCATTTAAAATAGGCAAAGCCATGAGGGCTACCTGCCTAAAATGACAGATGGCTACACGGAGGACATTCTGACGTATTTATATTATGCATATGAAAAACCAACCATCCAGCCAGCTTGTTCGCCTCGGCTCGAACCCAAACCGTCTGAACTACCAGTATTCCATAGTCTTAATCACTTGGCCACTGGTGGGGCATGGTTGACACAGGAGCCACAGATACTGCACTGAGCAGCAAAAAGGCATAATATTGGCCCTGGTTACTAGCAGGATCATAACTGTATTGGTAATGTTGGCATTTAAAATACATGAATTCTTAGAAAATTATCACATCGCAGCATTTATTCTTCTTCGGTATTCTGCAATTTGCTTTTATGCATTTCAGTGTCATGTGAAATCTTAAAACTAGTCATGCCTTCCTACACTTCTACGTTATGTAATTTTCATTGAAAGTGAAATTCAGATACTGCATTGTAAATGATTTTCAAACTACTTTTATTCAATAATATACATCTTGGTAATGTTTTAAAATAAAATGCATGTTAGAAATTGATTTCTAATTTTTGTGATGTTTCGATATTGCTGCAAAATATATTTCATCAAGAATAGTCTTTTTCCCCATGTTTGTGTGTATTTATACATTAGACTATTTCCCATATACAGTAGAAGTCCATTAGTCCGGCATCCAACAGTCCGAAATGCCCGATAGTCCGGTATCGCTCCGGAAAATTGTAAAAATTTTGGTTTTCTCCAAAAGTGTGTCTTTAAAGCAGATAAAACCGCTCAAGAGCTATTCGGAAGTTTTCGGGGTAGTTCGAGATCATCCAGAAGCGCTCGGTATTGTTCGGAAACAATTAGCGGCCGGCTAGTCTCAGCTGTCACAACAAATTCAGGTGCAGTGCAGCTCCGTTAATCAATCACAAAGTGTCTTCGCCATTTTTTTGTGCGTTGTTGTAATGTGTCCTTTCACATCGCAGTAAACGTAACTTTTGAAACTGTTTATAAAAAAAGTGATTTTCGTTCTAACTGTACAGTGACCATGTTTTCAAAACCTAAGCCTTCGAGTTCAAAAGGAGAGAAACGAAAACACGTAACATTGACTCTCAGTCAGAAACTAGAAATCATCAAACGGCTAGAAAAAGGCGAGAATAGAAATGTTTTAATGAATGAGTTTAATATTGGCTCATCAACTATTTATGACATTAAAAAACAAAAAGATGAACTAATGAAGTTTGCTTCTCAATCGGTAACAACTGAAAAATTGGCTTCTAGAAAAACATTAAAAAAACCAAAACTGGAACAGCTAGATAGTGTATTGTTCAAATGGTTTAGTGCAGTACGTTCTGAAGGAAAGCCGGTAACAGGGCCAATGATTGTTGAAAAGGCAAAGAAATTCGGCCAAGATTTAGGAGTTGCTGAAAGTGAATGTAATTATTCTGATGGTTGGCTCAGAAACTTTAAGTTTCGGCATGGAATTCGAAGACTTGATGTAACTGGAGAAACCCTTTCAGCAAACCAAAACTCTGCAGAAAAATACAAAGACGAGTTTGAGAAAATCGTGGCTGATAATGATTTAACACCTGAACAGATTTACAATGCTGATGAAACAGGGCTATTGTGGCGATGTTTACCAACATCTACACTAGCTGGGGGAGGAGAAAAAGCAGCCAAGGGTTTTAAAAAAAACAAAGACAGATTAACCGTTTTGCTATGTGCTAATGCGTCTGGAAACCACCGAGTGACCCCTTTTGTGATAGGTAAATCTGCAAAACCCAGGGCTTTTAAGAATGTTACACACTTGCCTGTCCAATACGATGCTCAATCAAATGCGTGGATAACTGCCGCCCTCTTTAAAGACTGGTTTTTTCACCACTTTGTGCCTGAGGTCAAGGAATCATTCAAAAGCCTTGGTCTACCAGAAGATACTAAAGCCATCCTTCTTTTGGACAATTGCAAAGCCCATCCGCCAGTAGATGAGTTAGTTTCTGGAAATATTGTTGCTACTCTGCTCCCACCTAACGTAACATCTTTGATTCAACCCATGGACCAAGGGGTTATTCAAAATTTTAAATGCTTTTATAGAAGGTCTTTTATTCAAGGCCTGTTAAATGCCGACTGTGACGTGACTGATTTTCAAAAAAAGTTTACAGTAAAAGATGCCGTCTATGCTATTGCACAGTCTTGGAACCAGGTAAAAAATACAACACTCCAAAAATGCTGGAGAAAACTTTGGCCAGCTGCAAACCCTGCATCTGACCTCACTCTACAGACTGATGAGGAAGAAAACCATCAAGACGCTCTGACCAAAGTTTTGGATGTCGTTAGA
Organism: Stegodyphus mimosarum; assembly: GCA_000611955.2. Classification (NCBI taxonomy): domain Eukaryota; kingdom Metazoa; phylum Arthropoda; class Arachnida; order Araneae; family Eresidae; genus Stegodyphus; species Stegodyphus mimosarum. Next base: position 323,654 of record KK113503.1, read on the forward strand.
AGTACTGACAATCCCTTGAAAAACCTGCCTGAAGATGAGGTAGAGGAGTGGCTTTTAATCGACGAGAATGAGCCTGTTGAACAAGAACTAACCGATGAGGACATTATCAACATTGTAGTAAACCCTCAGCCTACTCAAAATCTTGAAGAAAATGACTCAGATGCCGAAACGGAAGAAAAGGAAAAAATCAGCTGCGCAGAAGCTGCAGAATCACTAAATAAGTTTATCTCTTTTGCTGAGGCTAGTACTAGCTACAGTGCTTCAGAAATTATTGATTTCCATATCATTAGAAATAAATTTTACACTAAACGCCAAAAGTCAAGAAAACAAAAAGACATTCGTGACTTTTTTAAATCTAAGTGAAATATGTTTTACAGTACGTGTACATACATTATATGAAATGTAAAATAAACTTTGTTGTATGTATTTTCATACTGTATTTTTAGTTTAATTATTAACCTAATTGTTCTTATAATTACCGCCCGATAGACCGGAATTTTCGGTAGTCCGGCACCGAGCCGGTCCCGAACGTGCCGGATTATCGGACTTCTACTGTACCAGCAAGATCTGATACTGATTCATCCACTTCTGACTGAAAAAATACACAAGGGTGAACCAAACATAAACAAACCTTTTGTTTAAACAAGATTTATTTAATAGGAAACATCTAAATTTCTAAAAATTATTTTTCTAAATAATTTCCTTTTATGATACATATCCAAAATGTTTTGGTAATTTTTTCATTCCGTTTTCGCAGAATGAAGCTAGATGGGTAGCTAACCAGTTGCACATGAATGTTTTCATTTGATCGTTGGTCTCAAATTGCTTGCCTCCAAGTGCTTCTTTGACGGCTCCAACATATGAAAATTGCATGGTGACAAGTCTGAGCTGTAAGATGGATGATCAAGCATTTTTCCAGTGCATTTTGATCAGTTTCTGCTGTGTTATACTTGCTGTGCGGGGCCTGGCAGTGTTGTAGAGGATCAACACCTGGCAGATGTGGCTGCCTCATCTTTTGCATCGACAATGAAGCCTCGCAGTAGTCAGTTGTATTAATGGTCTGATGTTTATGTAAGGAATCCACCAAAAGGACCCTCTCCAGCCCCAAAAGACCATGGCGAACATTTTCCCCACAGACAATTGAGTTTTGGCTTTCATGGGTTCCCTTCACTTTTCCTTCTCAACTCCATCCTTGCAGACTTTGATTGGGAATATAAAGATCCACCTAAGTCTCATAACAGGTAACAATTTTATGCAGAAATCCTTCCTCTTCTTCAAAATGAGTTTGAAGCAATTGAGAAATGTGAAGTTGTGCAGCTCTTTGATCATCATTCACGGAGCCGTGCCTACATATTTTTTCATCTAAGGCAAAGCGGTAAATGTGTGCTCCTGTATACAATACAAAATGATTTATTTACCTATTTGTGTGTGTGTGCGGGGGGGGGAAGAATAAATAAATAATACTAAATGACGTTTGAAAACATAGCATTATATAAACATGCGCATATAGTGTCACAAGCATCATTATAACAGATTAATCAATGAAATCAGTCTATTAATATTCACAGAATCTTTCATCAGTTAAACTATGAACCTCCAATGAAAAGTTTATTTAAGCTTCAGCAGAAATTTATATGCCATTTAATTTAAATATGCCAATAGTTTGGCTGTCAGACACTTTTTTCCTAACAATCTCACGATATTTGAACAACAAAAGCATAATTTTAAAATTAACAAGATTTAACGATACTTCATATTTTATCTTTACTTTTATTGCACTTCATCAATTAACTCAAGAAACTTCTATGTGTTAAATTTCACGAGTGACAGGTGTTTATCATTAATTTTTATTCACAGCAACGAGTATACTTTAAATTTCTTTTAACATGAAGCATATCTTTTAAATACCTTTTTATATCGATCCCATTGGTCAATGGAAAAAAAAACTAAATTTTTAAGATAAAAGATATTTATTACATCAAAATCAATTAATTACATTAGAATTAGCCAGAATAGTTTGTCTTAAATCTTCCACAAAGTACTCAAAATTTTAAACCCCTTTTTCAGTTCTCTAAAGCTGAAAAATTTATTTTATTGTTTCAATACAAACAACAGATTTATTAAAAAACATTTATCTTACCTTATATCTTTACATACCTATTGCTTTACACACAAAGAATGAAGCAATTTGTTTAATCCTTCAGCATTTGCTTCAGAAATAATTTTAAATATATATGTACAGTTGTCGCGTAATATGAGTGTGAATACAAACCAAAAACTTTGATTCATGCGCCTCGTCTATTGGAAAATTTTATACAAAGAAAAGAAAAAAGGGGGGAAAGAAAAAATGCTATAACCAATAATATGGTACATTTCATTTTCAATCACCTTTGTTTATTCTTCGGATGCTATTCCAGAAGGCGTTTCTGAAATTGCAAAAGTCAGCAGTTATGTCGGAGGCGTCTATGTTCGGTTAGTGGACTTTGGCAAGATTGTTATGTCTACGTAAAGAGCTTAAGTCAAACTAATAAGAGACAACAAAGAACAACTAATGTTGACAGTATAATATTTTCTATGAAAGTTTAGTCTATACAATTCATTAGACAAAGTGTAATTAGTTCCTTAACAAATTTTAATGTTAGAAAATATTATATATACTACTGTCAAAGCTCATGTCTTTTGAGAATAAATAAATAGTATTAGACTTCTTTTTCTTTTTTTTAGCTAGATTGTTTATAACACAAAATTCTTTTAATATTCACCGATGTATTCTGAAATTAAAAGTTAAAAACCATAAGTTTAAAAAATAAATTACTGAATTTTTGATCGAATAGCTAATTTGTCGCCCATTCTATTTGTTCACCTGAAGCAAGTGCCTCACCCTTGCCCCAGCCCTGTTTAGAACTTTGGAACCCAATCATCTGAGACTTTTCGGTAGTCCAACTGTTTTCTGATGACTGGACACTTTCATAGCTGACACCAAGTTCTGAAATTTGAAGCACTGTGCTGTATCAATCCCTGTCATGCTTATCGGGATGGCAGAGACGGGACTCAATACGTTATTGGAAGATTTAATCCTTTATTATAAAAGCACGACTTTTATATACAATATTTACATGAAGTTGATATTATTGTATGATTAAAGAAAATAACTCGGAAGAAACACAGATGTTCAATACCTTACAAATGAAATCAGCTAAGCTGGCTAAAAACGAAACTCTTAACTCAGGCGTACACGCCCTACCACGCTTTTCCCCAGACAACTCTCGTCTGGCTCACTTGCTGGAATCTTACCGCGAGGCAGGTAGCTGATTGGCTCACCGCAGCCAGATACATGACACCCCCCGGTAAGATTGTGCTACGCCAAAGCGAAGGAGAATCTGAAAACTGAACCAGCAAAGGTTCACAAACTTAAACACTGTATACTCTACAAAACAATACTTAATAATTAACACACTTATTAATATTTAAATCGTCTTACATTGAAATAAACAATTAAGCACTTAAATAACATATATAAACACTTTTACAAATGTAATAGCGATACTTGCCTAGTATTTTCATTATGCCTTTTTCCTCAATCAAATAAATTCCAAAATATGACATATAATTTGAAATAAGTGCAAAAACAGTCATCTCACAACAGATGAACAGACGCCTTGATACAATACCGGAGTTCTATACTAAAACATATGCAATACTTTACCAAAACACAATATTATAATATAATGCGACAGTAAATGAAAAACCACGAATTTTTTTTCAAAACGGATGGAAAGTAGCTCTCGTACAATTCCGGAACACAAGGAAAATAGCCAATGCAAAGTTTTAAACTTATCAGTTCATAATTAGTTCACACCTATTTCATTCCGCAACCAGTCTTGAAAGACTATCTGCATTTTTTAATTGTCCACCAGGGCAATGAGACATATGAATATTATAACGCTGAAGTGCCATAGCCCATCTCTGTAATTTGCCAGAATGCGGTGTCGACTTATGCACATATAATAATGGATTATGGTCTGTGATCAACTCGATATCTGATCCAAACACTCAGCACTCGAACTTTTTTAATGCCCACACAACGGCATAAGCCTCGAGTTCAATTGATGACCAGTTCTGCTGAGTTTTCGAAAAATTTTGACTGACAAAGCTGATAGGACGGAAACTGCCTCGGCAGTCTCGTTGTGACAAGCAAGCCACAACACAATATGCACTAGCATCACACTGTATGGTATAAGGTTTTTTTGGGTCTGGAGTGTAAAGTTTTGGTGCTTCACACAGTCGACGTTTCAGATCTTGAAATGCTGATTCCTCAACGTCAGTCCATGGAATCATCTCAGGAATTTTCTTTTTCGTAAGCTCCGTCAATGGGCGAGCTACTGCTAAATAATTCTTTATGTAATCATGATAATAGTTAAATAAGCCTAATGCACTCTTAAGAGCAGTCTTCGTTTTAGGACTTTCTATAATTTCGATAGCTCGTAACTTTTCAGGATCGGGTTGATGTCTCCCAGCTCCTATTATATGACCTAAATACTTTATCTCCGAACGTGCAAAAACACATTTGTTTATGTTCACCGTAAATCTGAGATCACTTAATGTAGTTAGCACAGCATCTAAATGCTTTAGATGTGAATTCCAATCTCGTGAAAAGATAGCAATATCATCAATATAGGCTTTGCAAAAATCACTGTTTTCTTAAGGCGTCATTCATCACTCGCTGAAAAGTAGAAGCTGCATTTTTTAATCCGAAGGGCATCACTTTCCAATGATATTGGGAACGATGTGTCTTGAATGATGTTAAATCACGACTTTCTTCTTCCAAAGGTATTTCCCAGTAACCTTTCAAAACGTCTAAACAAGTGATAATATTCGCGTGTCCAATTTTATTGATTAGATCAGTCACGTTCTCCATAGGTAAATCAACAGGCTTGGTTACTTGGTTCAACAATCTGAAGTCGATGCATAAACGCATACTTCCATCTTTCTTGGCAACACATACGACTGGGTATGCTATTTCAGCTTCGCTTGGCTCAATAAGACCTAAGCTCTCTAGTTCTTCAATCTGTTTATCTACTGCAGGTTTAAACCATTTTGGAATCTTATAGACATATGGCTTTTTCATTTCAGCTACAAGTAACAACCAAATTCTATGTTCACCAACACTAGCTATTTGGATCTTACCAGAAAATAACACAATGTGCTTCAGTAAAAGCTTGTTTAATTCTTCTTGTTTACTGGCATCTAAATGAATAATATCCACCTTGATGTTACTTCTAGGTACTACACAATCTCCTTTATTTGGAGTTGGATGAATTTCCCCAAACTGAAAATCATCTTCAAATATTATGCCCACAGTTTGTGCTCGAACATGAAATTTTCTTATTTTGTTTACATGAACATGTCTCACACTTCCATCTGGTAATTTAACCTTATAAGAATGAGGGTTCACTCTTTCAACAATTTCACCTGGACCTGCCCACCTAGCATATAACTTGTTGCTATAGTCTGGTATAAGTAACTTTTGCGACGGTTAAAATAACATGCGTAAGCTTCTTGTTTCTCCGCAGTAGATAAAGAAGCGAGATCAGCGGCTTTCTCTAAATTTATTTTTAATTCTTGTAGATAATCAACTGCTGAATTACTCAGATTAAGAGGTACTGGTATTTCACCGGACCGTGATGATTTTAACACAGCTAAGGGACCTATAGCTTCACGACCGTACCTAAGCTTAAATGGAGATACACCTGTAGTGCAATTTGGAACTTCACGATAAGCAAAAAGTAGATAAGGTATATGCTTGTCCCAGTTAACAGGATCTGTGCGAATTACATGATGTAACATTTGTTTAAATACACGATTCCATTTTCCCACTAAGCCATTTGATGCTGGGTAACCAGATGTCGAAAAACGAGGATGAGTCCCTAACCTTTTTTCGAATTCTTGAGTTAATTGTGAGGTAAAATTAGTGCCTTGATCACTACAAATAATTTCTGGAATACCGGTTCTCATAAAGATATCTAAAAGTGCATCACAAGTAGCTTTAGTGGAAAGACTTTTTAAAGGTATTACTTCGGGCCATTTTGAATGATTATCTATCAAACATAGACAATATTTATGTTTCCTTCCTGAAGGCAGTGAAATTTCACCAATAATATCTATATTTACTGTATGAAAAGGATATGGTGCACGAACATAATCGGAATTTTATCCGATCGTCTTTCTGGACTTTTCAATTGACATTTTTTTCATGTTCTACAATAATTTTATACATCTTTGGATATGTTCGGCCAATAAAATGAAAGCTTAATTCTTTCTTTAGTTTTCCACATACCTAAATGATTTCCGAATATGGAATCATGAGCTAATTGAAGGACTTTATTTCGATATTTCTCGGGCAAAACTAACTGTTGTAGGTTTTCCCCACAAATTTTTTCTTTGTGCAATAATAGTTCGTCCTGCAAAAAGATAGTCTTCTTCCCTAATTCTGCGCCCTTAAAAGAATTTATTAATGTTTGACAGTTTTTCTGATCCACCTTAAATTTAATCGATTCCAAATAATTGTTTTGCCTTTCTTCATCTTGATTCGCAACTGAGCTATATAAAAGATTTACATTTGGCAGTTCAATGGCGCCAACCTCAAGTGGTTTTTCTTTATGAGTTTCTGGTTTCTTCTCAGGGGAGACTGTTGATTCATTCTCGCCTTCAAATATGCAATTCCACACATCTGGTGTAATTAAACATTGAACATTGAGCTTATCAGGTTTCTTCTGGGAGACTGTTGATTCATTCTCGCCTTCAAATATGCAATTCCACACATCTGGTGTAATTAAACATTGAACATTGAGCTTATCTGTCAATGCGAAAAGAGATTCTACACGTAAATACAGACAACTATTTGGTTTTTTGTAATAAATGGGAATAGTTGCTAACGTGGCCTCTATGACATCGCCAAATGCAGAACTTAAAATGATTTTACCCTTACTTTCTACTTTCCAATCAGGAATTAGGGTAGTGTTTAAAATTGGTATTTCTGTACCCGACTCTTTTATAGCTTCCACTTGCTTCCCTGCAATGTAAATTGTAATCTTTTCCAAGGTATAAAAATTAATTTTTCCATCAGAACATTCGCGTTTTTGTAAATGGTTAGAATTTACATTTGTAACAACCGCATTGTCCTTCGGTTTACTTGAAGTGTTAACTTTCGGTTTTACCGCAAAATTATCGTTCTGTTTATTTGACCTATCAAATTTATTTCGCCTGTTCGGGCAATCTTTAGCCAAATGTGAACTGCGACTACACACGTAACATTCTCGCGGTTTAAACAAACGCATCTCTTCATTTATCTCTGAATCTTTTCTTAACGCTGGTTGAATGTATTTTAGAGTTTTTGTTGCATAAATTATGAAAATTAGCCCGTTTTTCACTTTTTATGTCATCAAAAGATTTACCTTTTGCGATGAAATAAGTGTTGCATTCCTTCGCTAGTTCTTCTGGACGTAGCCAAATTTCACCTTGTCGAACTGCAACATGGCAAGCTAAATCAGTATCAAATGTTCGAAAAAGTTTGTCAGAAATGATTAAGTCAATTAAAGTCTTGAAATCATTTACATTTCTACTTTGACAATAATGCATCCAACCTGATCTTAAACGAGAAGCGAACTGCAAATGAGTTTCCCCCATCAACCTTTTAGCTTGGTGAAAATTTTCTAAACATATAATTGGCGATGGTTCATATTCCTTTAGGATTAAAGATTTAATTTTCTCATAATCTTTCAATTCATCATCTTTAATATATACTAGAATATTAGAAGATTTATTACCTATCAGTTTAAGTAAAATTTCAGATTTAACCTCATTTGGTACGTTCTTATGCTTAAAAGCCCTTTCTATTGAATCAAAAAATAAATTCCATGCTTCACCCTTTTCAGGTACTGAAATAGATAATGCCTGTACAGCTTTCAAAAGCTTATCTAATGAAAGTGTATTTTCTACATTGTTACTTGATTCGTTGTTACTTTCGATTTGTATCAATCATAATTTTGCAATTTCCTCTGATTTTTTCCTTTCTTCATCTGTAGTATTAAGGAATTCGATTACAAAATCTTTAACATATTCCTTAGAGCTTAAAAGCTTATCTTTTAATTCTACAACTTTTAAACTGGAATCGGCTTCTTCACCGAGCTCCTTCAACACAGAGATCAAATCACTTTTAATGACTCCCTTAAACATATTTATAAGAAATTATCTTAAAGATTATAACAGAAATATCTTACCTTTTCGTAAATCCAGTCACCTTCAAACAGCTCTGGTTCTCGAAAGAGAGCGTGTTGTCATGCTTATCGGGATGGCAGAGACGGGACTCAATATGTTATTGGAAAATTTAATCCTTTATTATAAAAGCACGACTTTTATATACAATATTTACATGAAGTTGATATTATTGTATGATTAAAGAAAATAACTCGGAAGAAACACAGGTGTTCAATACCTTACAAATGAAATCAGCCACGCTGGCTAAAAACAAAACTCTTCAGGCATACACGCCCTACCACGCTTTTCCCCAGACAACTCTCGTCTGGCTCACTTGCTGGAATCTTACCGCGAGGCAGGCAGCTGATTGGCTCACCGCAGCCAGATACATGACAATCCCATTCAATAAGCTCATGAACACATGCAGTGTTTTCATTAGTCACACTGGTGGAACGACGACGGGGATGACCTTGATTTGTAACACCTTTCACGGCCTTACTTGAATTCCTTGCACCAAACCTTCATTCTTGACTATGGAAGGGTAGCTTCCACAAACTCGGCATGCAGTCTGCAGTAAATTTTGGCTGGTTTCACATTTTCACAGATGAAGAACTTTATAATTAGTGAGAACTTGAATGAGATGGGCACATACCTCTCACTCATCAAAAGATTACTAAATAAAGCATTGGACAAGCCGGCTTTTGGCTTACCATAGGCAACCCCACTTAATGACTTCAACTGCCCAAACACATACAATTACCCATCTCGATGCTGAGACAATAAAGGCTCGCTCATATTTGATTGCCCTATGTAGATAGGAGCGTTGCATGATTTTATAATAGAAGTAAAATATCTATATACAGCTCTGTATTTTATTGTTATGTGTAGTTATAATATTATGTGCACGCTATATACATACATACATATAATCTGAAGTATAAAATTATTTATATCATTTTTACGTATTGATGAAAGTACCAAAAAAAGTTTAAAATCTGGTATTTTTAAAAAGGGTTTTCTTTCTGTGGAATAATGAAAAATTACAGAACCTTTACATGATATTAAAAACGGCAATTCAGCATAATAAATTTTGCTAAAAGAAACTGCTACTGCTGTACAGATGTGTCAGATATCTTTCATTCAACACAAAAATGAAAATGCTCTATTCCTGGACAAAATACACCATGCAGTCTTTGAGTCACAGATGCAGAAAAGGAAGAAATGCCAGCAGGTCTTTTGTTCAAATGAGGAGATTAGTGTTTTATGGCTTACTCGCTTTCGTGCAAAACTACTAACGAGGAAGTAAATTGCTACTGCTGTAATAAAGAGGTTGTAAATAGTCTTGAAGATTTCTCTTTTCATCGCTCAACATATGTAGCGCCATCTGTTATTAAAAATCAATATGAAAAATATTAATCCCTCTTAATCACATACAATTTCAACAATTTTTGAGTGATTTGGAAGCTGAACATGATATTGTGTATTATGCAGAAGTACGCTGGTTGAGATGCTTCATCGCCTGTTTTCCTTGAAAGATGAAGTTTAACGATTCATGGAAAATGAAGGCAAATCCATTGTGAGTTCCATGATAAGTGTATAACAGGCACTTCTCGTCAATATTACTCAATGATCTCAACTACCACATACTATGGAAAAGTCTACTTGTTCATAATCATTACAACTCTAAAAGCTTTTGAAACAAAGAACAAAGTTAATCCTATGGGAAACTAACTACTAAATAAGATTTCCATTACTTTTCCAAAATTGATAGAGTTAGTGAAAAAAACTGCAGCACAGAACTCAGACGATTATGCACAGGGCATTTTAAATCTGAGAGTGGATTTCAAAAGTGAATTTTCCAACGTCTGTGAAAATGAAATTTTTATAAGAATATTCTCTTCACCATTCTCAGTAGATATCAGAGCACAGGCTAAAAGAAAAGCAACCAGGATTATGTAAACATGCATTATTCATGTCTTCTATCTTTGGCAGTACCTACATATGTGAACAATTGTTTAGTCAAATGAAGAATACACAATCAAAAACAAGAACATGTCTGACAAAGTTTTGGGAGTTACTTTATGAATCACATCAACACATATTTTATTGGCTATCAACGGTTTAATACAGCAAAAACAGTGCCAAGTTTCTCATTAATATTGAAGTAACATTCATCCCACCAATAATACGAATTTTTTGATATCAATGGATTTTGTAACATCATTATGTACTATATATTGATTCTATTTCGACTGAAATTTTTAAATTAAAAATACTGGACACCATAAAAATTGGTAACACCATCTCTTCCGTTAAAATTAATCTTGTAAACCTCCCACTCTTTTATAAATTTTCTGTCCATATTAATAAACTGACTCATTTTTTTTAATTGATTGATGTGGCCCTCAGGCATGAAAGGATGAAAACCCCACTCTATTCATCTAGATGTAATCAGTCATGGCAGAATCTGAGGATTCTAAAGTCATTTTATATGCATTTTTTTTACAGTAAGCTAAACACAACTTCAGTTAACTTAAATTGACATTGGAGCTGCACTAGAAATTATTATAGAAATTACTTTTTCAAAATTAATGAAGTATTTATCCTTTATTTTTTCTGTAAAAAGTTAATTAATGAAGTATTTATTATGAGCTCAAGCCAACAATTTAAAGATGAGAAAGAACTGCAAATTTTATTCTTAACTCTGCCTTAAAGGCAACTTAGAGAATATGGCATGTATTGCTATTACACAGAGAAGATAACAGTTACATATTGCTGAATCTTTGATTAAATTAGTATATGGTGGGGAAAAAATGCATCTCTTATTACTTACATATGCAAAGTTCCCGTTTTTTGCCATTGGTTATGTGCAGAAATATACCAACAGCATTCGCAGTTTACTTATTTTTTCTGTGATTCATTTGAACTTTCTACATATCTAATTTATAATGAATTTAAAAAGTCGTTAAAAATTTCATTCATATGTTTTAGTTCTAAAGAAATACAACAAAATCGAAACATTTGCTATGCATGTAATATTTACATGCAGCTACTATTAATGAAATCTAAATAGCATTATTATGTTTGAGTTAAAATGACATGCAAAAACAATTTATGTCTGATATGTGCAACCTATTATTTAAAAAAAAATCTTGAAGTAATTTGTCACCTAGCTATTACCCTTTATGTTAAAAGGAAACAGAGTTTACCTTGGTATGGTACTTACACCATTTAATGTGTCTCTTCTGCAGAACAAGTATGAAGATCTTGTAAGAAAGTATGTGTTGTAAACAAGTTTTCCCCATTTCATTTATTATTTTTTGTATCTGACTTGAAAACATTTCATATTTGAAACAATATGCTATGCAACAAATCTGTCAGTAGAGGTCTTATAAATAATGAGAAAACATGTACAATACAAAATTTTATTTATGCTTTAGCCTTTGCCAGTTTTCAAGACAAGGTATCACATAATGGTATTTCACTGGTTTTCAGAGCATTATATTAGTAAATGAGCAATAATTTATAAAAAGAGAATTTGAAATCATCAGAAAAGTGATAAATCATTGTAATAAAGTTTTACTTACCAGGATGAAAGTGAAATATTATATTTACAATATCTTGGTCACCCCATACAATATTCAATCGGTATTCTTTCATGATTGATGGAAGATATGTTTCCCACTGGAATGTTCTCATTCTTGTCAGATTCATCAGCATAACACCAGAATTAACACCTATAATAAATATCAACAAAAATACATAGAATAAATATGCCCAAAAATTAAAATACAGGGCCTTTATTCAAAAAATACTAAACACAAACTTCATATTCATTTACTTCTCTGCATGTTTGTTTATATGCAAATCTGATATAATCTCTGAAAAGTTGGGTTCAGTAACTTACATTTAAACAATCAGACATACAAGTAATGAGTTTTAGCTAAGATTTAAAACACATAGAATAACATTTGCAAGAAAATTATTTCACGAATTTTTCTTACAGTTGTTATTTACTCACAGTCAAAGCTACCACAGCCTTCAAATGAAATTTTAATATAATCGTTTGAAGGAATTTTCAATTGATTTTTTGGACTACATATGAAAATTGGGGTTCATGTAGAATTTGCTGTTTTCTTGCAGTTAACAGCAGTTCTGATGCATGTACATATCCCGTAAATATTTATTTATAAATTACACAACAATTTTTTGCACCTCTCATCTTAAATAAGAAGATGAAATATACTTAAGATTTTAGATAAAGGAAGCAAATATATAGAAAATCTACATAAAACTCCTGATTAACTGAAGGTAGATTACCCAGGCTGTATCTAAAAAAAAGTTACTTCGTTTATTGCAGAATAATGGAAAACTTATTATCATCAGAGCAAATTGAAACTTATGCATGGAAAATACAAAAATGAAAGAAAAATGTGTGTTGCATAACAACAGTGATAGTTGGTGGTGTCATAATACTTGGGAATTGTTTCTTTTTACTTCAGTACATATTGCAATTGTATGTAATCTGGAACAAATCAACAATCTTACAGAATTCTTGGAAAAAAAATTACAATTCTTTTACATTATTTTGTACTTAGTCATATTCTTCAAGTTCTTTTGTTAATATTGCACTCAAAAATCTTAGTTTCTTCTTTTCTAATGATGATTATGCTTCCATTATTTACAGCGTGATATTTTTTGTTTCGAATACTAATTTATGTACTCAAATAAAATTATTCTGTACATAAAACTGCTTGAAAATACAGCTAAATTGTTAATAGTATTCTTCTGTCAATTCTAATATGGGTTATTCCTTTGTCCTTTATTTTTTAATTGCATCTGGATTAACCGTTATTTGGAGCATAGGAGAAATCAGTGAATTAGCAGGATAATTGCAGTACAGTTTCAAAGGTTAAATAAAACCTTTTTCCTCAGCCGAGGGAGTGAAAATCATAAAAAAAGAAACATACCCACATGAGAATAGCATTGAAAATATCAAGAATATTATAACAAAATGATAGATAACACCACCTTCTGCTAACCGAAAACACAACAAAAAGCAACTAAGACATAAATTAATGCAAAGCATATGGTACCAAAGAAAGATTAGATATAGAATTAGTAACTATAACTGAAAGGTTTTTATAGAGATGAAATACATCCAGAAATTTTAACACAAGATGTTATTTCAGAAATTTTGGTTGCAGAGAAATGGAAAATATTCTTTTATTTCTACCAGCAAACACAGGCAACAGGGCATTTACGAATTTCTTTTTTTACAAGTATCATGCTTTTAAGTGAGAAAGTTCAAGGTGCCTCTTCTTTTGATAAATGCACACTAAGTAAAAAAGAAAAGGGGCAGGAGACAGCTCTATATTTCCTGTTCTACTCGGCAGATTGACGAAATTCAACTTGCATTTCTTATGTCTCAAAAGCGTGACTTAGGATATTTATTACATTTATAAATAGCACTATTTTAACATACATATTCTGACATAAAAGCGAATTTTTCTGAAATGACATGCCACTTATTTTCCATTTCGATTCAATGACTCAAATTATGACTAAATGCCAAATTTTGTAAATGTTGCTGAACTTCTCAGTTTATGGCAATATTTTTCACTTTCCCTTTCATTCTGCACGAGCGCAAAAAACATACTTTTTTTCCCCTTCTTGCATATATTTTTGCTTCATATATTTTTAAGCACAGTTGTTATTTTTCGACTTTTTTAAGAACTTTATTTTAACTATTCCAGTTGCATGGCTGAATTATATTTTCTCAAATAATTATTTTTACAATTTCTGTTTATTTATTCAAACTGTGTATTTTAAGTATATTTACTAATATAATTGTTTTGATAATTTGATTTTATTTATTTCAATATTCAATGGATTTTTTTTCCAAAATACTTTGCGAACCAGTATACACCATGATGCATTTGAAAACTGCATTTACTAAAAGAGGAAATACAGAAAAGCACAGTTAATATCGTTCAATAGGCCAATCAGAAATGATATATAAATGAGAAAATAATTAAATGACAGTCGAATTTAGATGAGTATATTGCTTTACACAGTTTTATCATTATGCCATTGCTTCACACATCATTATATTTTATCATTCTATTTTAAGTTTGTTAAAATATTATCCATATTTCATATTAAGATAAAATATTTGCTTTAAATCGCAAGAATCAAAAAACAGAAATTTTATACAAAAAAATTTTCTTAACACCTTGTAAAAATTTTAAACTAACCAGTTATCATGATTTTAAACTTTAACTTCTTTCTGTATTCCTCACCAGAATGCAAATTAGCTTGTAGTGCTCATGTAGTACAGTCAGAATTCAGCCAGCTCTAGCTAAATGTAACTACACCGGCTTTGCAGATCTCTCACAACCAATCGATTTAATTTATGCACCTGTAAAGTCAGGTTAATCCAGCCTATAACTTATGTTATTGTCTTTGTGTAGTCTTAGACTACATACGACTATTAATTGATGTTTAAATTTTATTTGACTGTTATCCTTTAATATAGCTCCCCCCCAAGTAGTAGTTATTTGTAGCACAAAGTTGTGCCCCTTATGTTTGAAGTTCTGTTTAACAGAAAGGTTGTTTAAAACTTTTCCAAGTCTTGTCATACTGTTTCGGAAATAGTGATAACTCATCTATCTAATAAGGTTATAGAGGTTATAGGACTAAAGTTCCAGCACTATACTAATTATAGACTTATAAACTTTCTGATTTTCTTGAGGCATTTTGCAAATATATCCACAATTAGACACATGTATTTATTCGCTATATATCACAAACACTTTTGAAACACCTTGGTTTTTGTAATATTTTCATGAGTAGAGTTATCACTTGGTGATAAAATGTTAAAATCATGCACAAATAAGCTAAGTGAAATAATATTCATAATTTGAAGACCAGTAACTGCCATATTAAATAGCACATATTTTTTAGTAATATGAACAGTATGAGGAAAAACTAGATATTTGAAACATTCTTTTGTAAGAGGGTTAGTATAAAAATTTATATTTCATACATTTTAATAAACAAAGGAATACTTAACTTGAAACTATGTTGAAACTCTTAAAGAGGTATGCCACGCGTAGAATTTTCGCTTTTATGGTAAAAAAGCAAAGATTGAATCCAAATATTGTCAAATTTCAATGAGCCAAAACTAAGGGGACATACCCCTCAAAGAACAATATTGAAAATTCAACTTTGAATTAGAGTCAATCTCGAATAGTATGCTTGGATATTCATTTTGACAGAAAATTTTGACTTACTGAAATTCATGTAATCAAAGTTTTAGAATATAATCACAGTAGTAATGAATTTTATACAGATGGTTCTATGTGCAGAGAATATTTGATTATGTTTAGATCAGTGGGAAAGAATATGATTGTCTGTAAAGAGAGGAACATGAATTGCACATCTTAAATAAATGTTCAATTGTTGTGTGTGAAGTCATGGCTCAGTTATTCATGAATACCATGGATTACTATAAGCTTAAAATCCCCTCCAAGATCTGAAAAATAATCTAACACAGTATAACAAGTAAGCAATCAGAGGCAAAGGCTTGTAGAGGTCTGTTCCTGGCACCACTCGAACAGTAAATATCACATTCCTTTTATCTCTTCTATGTCCCCCCCCCAAAAAAAATATTGTCTACACAAACATATTTCCGGGCAGAAGTAACAGTTCTATGAAGTGGTTAATGATCAGTGGGAAGACACATTATCATGCAATACAATACATTTGGAATAATGGTTTCCGACTGAATAACGTAAGATTAAAAATCATCATCTAAATTCTCAGCTATTTAAATCAACTATTCAGCCAAACATTTAACATTGCAAAATTGTTTTGACACCTCATCTTGTAAGATAAACCTAATGTCGCAAGGTTAAAAATGTAACTTTTCTTTAATTTTCCCTGAATGCAGAGAAATTTTCTCATCCTAGATTCCAAGAACACTAAAGGATTACAATAATAGCAAATGTAACTGTATCATTTCCACTACTGCTTGGCAGTTTAAAAGGTAGCATGTAAATAAAACTTAAAACTCTGCTTTTTGAATATAATAGTTTAAAAATTTATAAACTGAATAATAAATTAGAGACTAATAACCTGGATTTAATTGCATCTTACCCTAGGCCTACTGGTTAAAGGCTACTGAATACTGATAATTCATCCCATGCTCGAACCCACATGAATGGGCTGGCTGCATTTTCTTAGATTTTCTTACATGTAATGTGAATGAGAACCAGTTTCCCTCAGAAAGTCTTCCACAAAACATTCCTTTCCAACAGCTCCCTTCCCAATCAATTAGCAATAAGTCTTGTGTGCTTTACTATATTCAATTAACCTATGATAATGTGACAAGATTTTGGAAAAAAAAAATTGAAATACTTAATTTAGTATAAAATCAAAACATTGTCAATTTTTTAACAGACAGCAAAGCTTGGATTTCTCAGATTTGAATATTAACAATTTATATATTTACTAACTGTTCATACACAAGTAATGAAGAATCGTAGTTTGCTGAATCCTCTTAATGCATTTGTTTGGATTTAGGTATAAAAAGATATTCTGGCTTTTGATTTTTATTTGGACTCGCATACGATGCTTCAATCTATATTCCCCTTGTGACATTCATTCTAAAGTATTAATTCAGGAAGCTATACCAATATTAAAAAAGTACATATTTTGGAATACATACTGTTACAAGTTCTTCCATGTGTAATGTTTTGAGATAGCAAAAGTAACTTACAATTTATTTAAAATTTAATCAGAACTACACAATAAAGCTATTAAATTAATCACATAATAAAACAAGCTTAATTCCCTTAGCTTTAATCAATATAATTTCAGTTCATAAAATATGAAAATTTTATTAAGTTAATATACTTTTGGAATAGCACATTTTATATTTTAAAATTCTGAATCATTTTAAGTAATGAATAACTTTTTAAAAATTTGTTACCAAATAAACCTTCTCAGTTTTGGAGTTTGATTTAAATGAAATTACAGAAAAAACCAGATGATAATAAAGGTAAATATAGCTTTTACAGACATAAAAAAAAAGAAAAATATATTAAAAATTAAGATTAACATTTCTTATAACTTAAAAATTCACTTTTCATATATTAGTAATAAATATTTATTTTGCATCATTAATAAAAATGAGAATTTCCATATGAATAATTCTCAGTAAAAATTTATTTGGAAATTTAAGTTTAAAAATAACTACGGGAATTTATTGAAGATTGCAATAAAAAACACAAACCACATTTGGCATCATTGTCGCTTATAATAATGATGCCAAATTTCAAAACTATCAATATACAAATTCACATAATCTTCAGATTTTTTTACTAAAAAGCTCTAAATTTTTGCAGATATGCCCAGAAATATTTGGATGAAGTTCAAAATTTTACAATTTAAAAATTTTTTCAAAACATTTAATAATTTTAAAATTAGCTTTAAAAATAATCAGAAAAATATGTGAATTTTCTTTGGACTGATCTTAAACTTCGAATTAAGAAAGAAATTAAGTAAACATAATAAAAAAAGATATATTAAGTTATACACCAAAATCAGTTAATATTACAGAGTTAAAATTGAGTGCTAATTTAAAAAAAAGTACCATTGCGATTTTTATGGTGTTTTGGCATATTTTAGAGTAAGAATCGTAATAGAGGAAAAGAAAAAAAAATCTGCATGCCACTTCAGAAAAAGTCCGATTTTGTGTCAAAATGTATATGTTAGCAACATATAAATATTGCAAGTTGAATTTTGCTAAGTCGCCAACTAGAATAGAAAGTATAGAACTGTTCCTTTTTTTTGATTCAGTGTACATTAAATTACAGCAGCAGGGTAAACTACGCATATTCTCTGAGTTCATATTTGGCATAGGATCTTCCATGACAATTTGTGGTGTCATAATACTAGTGCTGTAACAGATGTCTTGAGATGGTGGCGATGGGAGGTACTAGAATTCTTATTATAATATTTACCTGATATAAGTTCATGTGGCAATGAGCTTTTGCCCAAAATGTGAATAATAACTACAAGAGATCCATTGCAGTACTACACTAGCTCCATTATAGCAGAGAAGAGATTATCTGTGCTTCAGGGTGGTTGCTGCAAAGCATCAACAGATGTGGAGATGCTGGATAGGGTACTATTCTTTTCAGTTATTTGGCAGAAGGTAGTAAATATGACAGATGATTGATTATATGGAGAGATTTAAGCATTTGGGGGTGTAAATGATAATTTTCATAACTCAACACAGAATATAAAATTGGCCAATGCTTTGATTCACGTAACTACGTAACTAACCAATATTGTAACAAATAAATTATTAATTGAATCTTTACTTAAAATACTTTTACAGACAAGCCTACTAAGTTTACCATTTTGCACCTTTTCTAAATATTGCACGAAAATAATTTTCATTTAAATCTACGTCTGCTTACTTATAGTTATCAATGACGTTATGGTGATTAACCTGAGTGTCATAAAAATTAAATAATATTTATGGAATGTTTCAAACTATCTTATCTATATATATATACACACATGTGGTGATTTTGAGATTGATTGTGTGGAATATAAAGGAGCATTCATAGCAAAAGGGCCTGGGTGTGAATTCCAGAGAAGGCATGGTTGTAACTGTCTCTCACTTCCCAGTAGGTATAGGTGGCCACCCATTAGGCATCTCCACAAGAAAATGGCTGCCACTTCTGGCCCTAGGAGTGGTGAATGTCGAAAAAAGACAAAATAGTGCCCACCATTTGAAAAAAAGTATTCATGGCCAATTGAAAACATTTAATTTCTGGATAAAATAATTCTTGGGAAGTATTTTCTTAACCTAAATAATACAGTGTGGAAAGATGCAATATGCACCATTCTTGATCCCATTTCTGTTATTCTGCATCATTATAACAATACAACTGATGAAAAAGAAGAAAGCAGTAACATGCTAACAGGACAGCAAGAAATGCAACGAGTCTAAAATGAAAGTCTGGTTCAGAATGATTTACTTTCAGTTTAGCCTTACTTTGATCAGTCAATTTTACGTTTCAAAAATTATTATTGGTTAAAGAATTACGCAGGTGCCTGCATTATTTGCTTCATGCAAGAATCATATGATAGCGATTAATTTTGAAATGTCATAGTTTACAGCAATTTATGAGAGCAGTTACTGTTTTTAAGACAGAAAAGGTATGTAACCAAATTCAAATAGCTAGTTAATTAAAATTAATATTTTTATTTACATGTTTTGAGTTACATGCTGCTACTGTGACTTTTCTCACTTGTCTGACAGTAAAATTAGAAAAGGTCCACAAATTTTTATTGTGATGAGGAACACAGGACTGCTTTTGTCATTGACACGCACATTTGGCACTTTATAAGTGGCGATAAAACTTTACCCAACTCAACGCCAGTTTTGAAGGAGAGTCTCCTGCAGAACTATTTCAAGGGTCTCCCATTCCTCTTTCTCTACCATTAAACTACTCGAGAGAATTTTTGGCTCACCATCTACACTCATGTCCATAAATTAAGGATAATGCAAAATTAGGCAAAGGAAGAGTTAGAAGCAAAACAAATTTGACTTATTTGTAAAGCTTATTTATTAATCAAAAGGTAAAGAGCAAAAAAAGATAATATATGTTTGATATTATTAAAAAAATTAGCGATTTTTTCTCCCTGGAGCAAATTACAAAAAAAAACCAAAAAAAAACCCATTTACAAAAAAACAATATTACATGGTTGGTATGATTGTTAATACCTTGTATGTCTCCCAGAGGATGCAATACAGTCCTTACAATGCCTAGGCATGCTGAGTATCAAGTTATCGATCTGATCTTGGGGGATATTACAACACTCAAAAAGCAATGCTCTCCGAAGCTCCAGTAGACATGTAGGAGGAGGTTGACGGGCTGCAACTCGTCGGCCAAGCATGTCCCACACGTGCTCTACTGGATTCAAGTCCGGTGAAAATACTGGCCAGTCCATACGGGTGATATCCCCTGATTGAAGGCATTCGCTTACGATGTTTGCACGGTGAGGATGGGTGTTGCCATTTATAAACACAAACTGTGCACCCACGGTGCCCCGAAACAAGTGTACATGTTGTTCCAGAACGACGTCCCGATAGATTCGGCTTGTCATGGTTCCAATTTGAACATGCAGATCAGTTCTGGAGCCCAGAATAATTCCACCCCAAACGAGCACTCCTGCACCACCGTAACGGTGTCGTTCAATGATGTTTTCTTGGTGGTAACGAGTACCTGGACCTCTCCATATGAAAGTCCGGCAAGAATCAGACTGCAAGCTAAACCTGGACTCGTCGGAAAACATCACACAAGCCCACTATTGCGGTGTCCACAATGCATGCTCTCTACTACAGGCTAACCGCAGGCAACAGTGAATTGCAGTAAGCGGAACGCATCTGACAGGTCTACGAGCATATAGACCAATCTGCCATAAGCGTCTGTAGACGGTCTGCCTTGAAATTGTCGTACCAGTGGCTGAAGAGAGAGATCTGAGGCTGTGCTCCGCCTGTTTCTTTTGGCAGTAACTGCCAAATACTGGTCTTCATTCGGCATTGTAACTCTGGGCCGACCTGTGCTGTAATGTCTACTCACATTACCATCATCTTGGAATCGTTGCCAAAGCCTGGAGATGACACTCTGGGCAATTCCAAGTTCGTCTGATACTTCCAGTTGGGTACGCCCACATTCTAGACGGCCGATAATTCTACCACGAAAAAAATCATCCAAATGCGTCCTTTGTGCCATAACTATTCGGTTATTGCACTGAAATGCTTATAAAGTGCCTGCGAACAATTTTACTTCTTTGCCTGTATTCCTTATATATTATATCTTCTTACACTCTCGTCATTGTGACATACCATCGGTGTCATCTGGTTACTTTCTGAAATTTGCATATGATTCTTGAAGATGCGTGTAGTGATTTTACAGGTGATATATTTATTTTAGAGTTCGATTTCCGCGTGACTCCAAATTATCCTTAATTTATGGACATGAGTGTACTTTAAGTGCTTGCACAAGGATTCCGATTCAGGCCCAATGATATGGTAGCCAGCATTGCAACCCCTATGCTCCTAAAACAACACCCCATCCTGAAGGTCTACTAATGTTTAAACAGCATTACACATCAATGCAAGTGAAATTGAGAACGGCTATTTTTCCTACCATAAAAGTTTCACTCAGTTCCGAATCTAATATCTACTTAAGCACCTCTTAAATGGGCAAATATACATATCAGAGCAGTTTATCTTACATATACTTAAAGAATATCAGAAAGGACTCTATGAAATGAAAATTATACTGTATTTGAAGACATTTTTAGGTATTTTGCAAGATTAATTTTGCTTATTAAGTTTATTTAACCTGTTAGTGTTTAATTTTATACATTGTTACATGTTTTTCTTTAGAAAACAAATACTGACTTTATATTTGAATAAATGCAAACACGATGTTAAACAGCCAAGCAAATAAAAACACAATGATTAAACAACTAACCATTAACAGAAAAGAAATATATAATTTAATCTGTAGTGGAACTTTGGACCACGTATGCCTCACTTCATGAACAATTTGATTAACAAATTATTTGAACAAAAAAACTTCGAATGATGAACAGTGTCTCGAGTTCCACACACTCAAATTAGCAACATGTGATTTTGGGGTAACCTGTGCTACATAACACTCAGTGACTTATGGGAACACCCTTTTAATATTTTCCATTGCTTCATTTCCTGGCAGCAACTGATTATAGAACCCCGATTCCACCTGGAGGAAATTATGGCCAGAATGAGATATGAAGACTTAGTTCAGGAAGTGGTTTGACACTCAAGTTCAACTTAAGAAAAAAAAAAGTCTAAGAAATGTCTTCAGATATTACCTTAATTTTCTAATCCATAAAATTTGCAAAAAAGGTGTAAGGTATCAAGCTAATGCAGGTAACAACAAATCACACTGGGTAAATTTTGAGTACAGTAAAATTAAGTCTTCATCTATTTTGTCTGTTTAATATTGCGTTTATCCCTTTTGAACTATATTTAATCATTTAAGTTGGTTTTGAATTATGAACCTTAAGCACCAAGAACTGTTGTAAAATTTCAATACACACTGTTCATGATTCAAGATTGAATTAAACAATTCTAAATTCTCACAAGAAAATTTGTTTCATTTTTACAAATTGCTTTCAGGAATGAATTAAATTCATGAATCAAGGTTTTAATTGTTAACTTCAAGAAATCTTATTCATTTCACCCTTTAATAAATTTTGGATTAAAAAACTTTCACATTTCATTTAAAGAGTATCTGATTGCATATGAATTGCAAATTATGATATCTGATTCCTGAAGATCTGTTTACAGAACTTTAGGATTCTTTATTTTAGACCAGATTTGATTCCTGATAGCAGAATGCTTACTATTCTCTGCTATCAGGAATCTCAACCATATTTTCTCCAGTTTTCCTTACTGTAATATACATATCAGCCATCTACCTACATCTTACCTACAAGTAACATATTTAAGGAAACACAGTATTAGTAAACACTACAATTTTAAAATTAATGAAATAGCCTCTGGTGATTTGTACAATCAT
>KK113503.1:349375-366366 GCA_000611955.2 Stegodyphus mimosarum
TTGTGTTCGAGAGGAATGCAGTAAACAAACACTCTGCCAAAATGACATAGGCATCCGAATTCGTAGCCGAATTTGAAAAAAAATCATCCACTTTCTTTGTTGTTGAAGTCGAAGCATTAACTTCATGCTTTTTAGACTTAACATGCTTCACAATGTCGCTTCTTCCACCGTGACTTATTATGAAGTCACACACGCACACGTTGCAAAATGCATCGTTACTTCCTTTGAAGGATTCTTGTAATTGTTGGAAATTCGGTTTTGTAGGCAGGCCGAAAATATTGAGAATACGGTTTTTTTGAACTCATTTCGAAACAACGACGTATTAAGAAAATTCGTAGCACATGCAAACAAAAAAAAAACAGAATACGACAATCCACGCTCGCTGAGTAATTCCCTTGCTGCTGAAGCGAACGTGAAAAAAATAATCTGGCGCCCACAAAGAAAAGAGTGGGAGAAACAAGTTCAGCGCATTGGATTGGCTGATTGAGCGGCAAGTTGGGAGAAACCGCAGGTTCGAAGTAGTCGGTAGTTGGCGGTAAAACACGATGCAATTGGCGAAAATAACTGAATTGGCGAAAAATTTCGACAAAAATCACTAAAAACACTTGGAAAAGAAAAAAAATCCTAAAAAATGGATTACGATCGTAAAATCGTAAAGACAAACGCATTTTCGTAAAAATTACGAAAAATTCGTAAAAGTTGGCAGGTATGACTGTGTTCTAAACAAGAGCTATGTCACACAGATGTACCACTGAACATTAGGAAAATGAGGTATAATAAGCATATCTTAAGTTACCATACAGTGTACATGATCAATGAACCAAATAATGTGAATGGATTCTCTGATTTCATTCAAAGTCTTTCATTAAGCTAGCAGACGAACCCTATTCAACGTGCTACAATGGAAAATGCGTTATGAAAGGAAAATACGAAAATATGATGGATGCTTGATAAAAATAGCAACCTCTGCAAGGAAGAACTACAAATCTTTAAATCTTTTTTTCTTATTTTACGGTATATAGGAACAATTTGAGACTAGTAATAAAACATGCATGCATTTGAGGTAGCACACTATGAAAGTTTAAGACGGTACATTTAATTTTAAAATATAATGCGAAAGTGATTACTCAGCATAACTTAAAGATCCTTTACAATAAAGTATCTTTATTATTTATTTACCTGTACAGGAAAATAAAAAAATCACTAACCTCAAAAATACAAAAAAATGCTCATAAAATATTTTCAATCACCATGTCTCCCATTATTCAAATACGGTCATTTCCTCATGAATACACTACTGGCCATTAAAATTGTTAACAACATGAATGGGAACATGCAACAAACATTAAATTTCCATGAAAGGCACTACATGCTGAGATATGGAAATGATTAGCATTGTAGTGCAAGTACACAAAGCAGGTATGGGTAATGCCATCTACATTGCGCCTTAAATGGAAATTGTACAATGGTTTCTCATTTCAAAATAACTTTTGAACATTGGTTGTTTATATAAAGGTTGTGGGAAGCCTCCTGTAAGAAACTCCTATCAGCAAATGCAGGAATTTGGCCACAACAGGATAGTGGACTATCAGGACTGCAAAAAATATACTCTGCAATATTGCTTCTTGTGTCACCAGGCATCCCATGATTCTAAGGTGATATGGAAACAATGGGTTTAGGAGGGTTTCACTGGTAGTATGGAACGCAACTCAGGATCTTAGTGGCTGCAGGTCCTAAAGACATGTTGCCCTTTCAGCCTTAAAGGACAATACAACCATGCAAAGTATAAGTCAGGAACTTGGCTTGCATGCAGAAAGACAAATGTCTGCTTGGACAGGGTGAAAACGTCTGGAGCAGTGAAAGAATACCTAGAGTGATATGATGAATGATAACTCTGGAAAAAGGAATAGCACTAAGTCATCTTTTCATACAAAACCTAGTTCTGTGTACAGTAATATGATGCATGTACCCATGTGTGAAGGCAATGAAAAAAAGGAACACTGCCAGTTTTCATTTGCCATCATTGGATAACGGCCCAGTACCTAGTGTGATGGTACAGGGTGACATTTGGTACACATCCCGGTCATCTCTTGCTTGCATGGGTGGTAATATGGACAGCCCCAATTACATTTCTGACATATTAATGCCCACGGCTGCACCATATCTTCAAGGCCTGTGTTACGTTAACTTTAAAAAAGATACATGATCACTTGTTGCCCATGCTATTCTGATCTTCATCAATGCAGAAGGTGTTGGACTACCGCTTTGGGCACAGCATTCTTCAGATTTCACACCCATCGAGAACATCTGGCCATGTATTGCTGAGATTGGCATGCCATCACTATGATTGATAAACTCTAGGAGAAAGCTGAAGTCACATGGAATGAAGTACCCATATCTGTCATCCAAGCTCAGTTTGACTTGATTATCCAGCCTGATGTTGCTGCCAGATTTGGCAGCTCTGTGTACTGAATTCTGCATACTACCCCAAACTACTTACAAATTGAACCAGGCCCATATTTTGCTGTTCTGCTTCTTTCCTACAGTCCCTCCAAAACGATGCCAACTTTTGTGCCAAGATTATAGGCTAAAAACAACAGCCAATAAAAATAACATAAAAGAGCAATGAATCAACATTATTAAAAATGCAAGAAACATTTGTAATAGAACACCTTTTTCCAGAAATCTTTATGTAATTTTTTTGTATGCTGTTTTTCTCCCCATGTACACAGCTACCTGTCTTGCTTAAAAAAAGCAACAGAGAATTGCACAAATTTTGCATTGTGTATGCTGTTGTTTTCCCTCCAAGTGCATAGCAATCTGTTTTCGCTTAAAAAACCATACAGTTGCACAGATTTTGATTGCTTAAGAAGTAGAATTTCATGGAATACAAATTTTTGTATTCTCTACTGTTGGATAAAATGAAACACTTTCTTTTTTATCAGCCAGCAAACACCACAGTCTTATTACAGTTCCTTAGAAGAAAGAAAATTGTACTCAGTGGAAAAATGAACATTAACCAGAAAATTATCCATTCAATATGAAGATAAACGTCTGCTGTGCACACCTGGATTGCTACATAAACACATTTTGGTGAAGATATAGGTTGCCTACCTTGGCAACATAGGTCACTGGCCTCATGAGTACTTTTCAAGGGAGTGCATATACTTAGAAAGAATACTAATTTATTTAGCAATATATTAAGACTATCATTCTGAGCTTAATCTTCATTTTACGAAAATAAATTCTCCAGCTTACAAATAAAATTCATATATTCATTACACGTATCATTTGCTAAGAGAAAAAATGCATAAATTTTATGTTTGACAGAAAAAAAGAGAAATATAGTGAAGATTCACAAGTGTTTTTTTAATTTCTGGAAATACCATATAACTAAATAAACAAAAATGCAATTATAAAGGAAACAATAAAAAATATCTGCATATGTAAGTATTTGATATGGAACTTACCTAAAGGCTCGTAAAATGGGTGTCTGGCAAAGCGATTATACCAGCCAGTCGCAAAATCTTCATGCTCTGGGCACAAAGCAGCAATATGACTACTATTCATTCTATAAAAATGCTCCCATAATTCTTCTACTGGACGTAAAAAAAGTACATCTGTATCCACATATAATAATGAGTCAATGTGATGAAGTATGGACTAAAAATGATACAAAATAAATAAATAAATAAAAAAACCGAATGAAACGTTTATGATAGATCTAAAAAATGTAATGAAAATTTATGGATTAATTTACAGAAAAAACACAACAGCAGAAAATACACTGCTCAACATTGAAAATGCAACACCAAGAAGAAGTGGTCAGAAATTTATGCAAATGTTAGAGTAGATGCACATCACTGAGCTATGCGAATGATGTGAAATGCGCAGCTCTCCGACGCATGTGAAGTAAGATATAAGGGAAGGAACGTGCAGAATGGGCAATATTCGTGTCGTTATTTCTGCCAGATGAATTATTGAAGAAAGTTGGTTTTTGTCCCGGAGGATACATGTAATAGAAGAGAATGCCAGGCCGCCATCAACGAAGGCACTTCCAGCAGATAGACGATTTTACGAGGGGTATGGTGATCGGACTGAGAAGGGCGGGTTGGTCCTTACATCAAATCGCAGCTGATACCCACATGGATGCCAGCACGGTGCATCGACTATGGCAAACATGGTTGGAACAAGGGAATGTGGGAGGGAGGGGTGCAGGTGCAGCCACAGTGACGTCAGCCCGCGTGAATCGACACATCTTCCAACAAGCTGTGGTGGTCCCGGAAGTCACTTGTACCGCGATTCTGCAGCATGTGCAAGGTACCCTGGATGTTCCCGTGTCGACGAGGACTACCAATGACCCCACAGCATAGACGCCAATGTTTAGAACGGTGCCAGCCTGGAGCGATGTGGATGACATAATGGCGAAATGTCGTGTTCTCGGATGAGTCACACTTCTGTTTATCCAATGACAGTCGCCGCATACGTGTGTGGCATCGACGTGGAGACAGATCTAATCCTGCAGTAACTGTGGAACGCACCACCGAGCGAAAACGTGGCATAATGGTTTGGGGCGCTATTGCCTATGATTCCAGGTCACCTCTAGTTCATATTCAGGGCACTATGACGGCCCAACGATACTTGAATAATGTACTGCAGCCGGTGGCAATCCCCTACGTTGAGAGGCTGCCTAATGCAATGTTTCAGCAGATCAGCAGAATAAGGCCCGACCACACAGTGCTCGCATCTGTCAACATGCTCTGCAAGGTATACTGATGCTTCCCTGGTCACCATACTCTCCTGACCTGTCACCAATCGAACACGTGTGGGATATGATTGGACGCCGTTTGCAGACTCTGCCCCTGCCTCGTTCAGAAGACGAACTGTGGCAAATAGTTGAAAGGGAATGAAGAGCCATCCCTCAGGACACCATCCACACTCTTACTGACTCTATGCCTAGACGTGTTTCTTTGTCCATCGCTGTCCGCGGTGGTCCTACATCCTACTGAGCTGATGCCATTCTCGCTCTGCATTCTGACTACCATTCTGAAATCACTTATTGCTGCCTCTGCCCTTTTTTCCAAATTTCATTACTTTCTGACCACTCCTTCTTGGTGCTCCATTTTCAATGTCGAGCAGTGTACATTGCCAATAATAACATTATTGGAGAAGAAGTTAAACAATAATAATCAGCATAATGTCTGTAAATTTTCCAGGACTAGTTTCAATGGTTTAAATAGAGAACCACCTTCTTCAGCTGCCTAAGTGCAAATGAAAGAGAGGGATTATTGTGATAACATAAGAATGATTGGAAAGAAATTAAGCAAATGGCATCATCTACTGATGAAACAAGAAAACTAAAACATAATTTCCTTAAGATCTCTGGGTAAAGATGAATTGGAATTATGTCCTGCTATTTAGTTCACTTTTGAACTTGAGACATCCATTTCTCTTTCGTTCCTCGACATTTTGGTCACACCTAACATATCCAACTTCAGTACTACTTTATACCGTAAACCTTCATCGGTTTGCCTACCACCACACTTCAAATCATATCATTATATTAAATAGAAGTTAGCTTCATTTTATTCTTTTGTTTTCCATGAACTGCAAGTTTGCTCCTCCAAACTGTCTCTCGATTAAGAACTAAATTACGTAAAAGCAATTGCTATTGACAGGAGCTTTTCACCCCAAATTATTAACCAAGCACATAAAAAATTCTCATCTCAACACATCAAAAAGCATGCTCTCATTTTCAGAGATTATAAGAATTCTGTTCTCATTCCTTTCTTACCATTGATTAGTTATAAAATTGCACATATTTTACAGAAATTCAACTTTCAGGTTCTTTTTTTTTCTAACAATAAAATTCCCGGTTCCATACTTAAAGGCCCCATTTGAGATATGAATCTCTGCGGTATTTACAGGATTCCTTGGCAGTATGGCTTAATTTACATTGGTGAAACCAAAAGAGCCTTAAAATTTCACATTAAAAACACATGTTAGGAAAAAATAAACATAGAAAATCACACTATCTGCATTTCCTTAATGCATTGGTCTGAAAATCGCATTTTCCATTTTTCTCCAGCCAAAATTATTCAAAAAATAACTTTCTTTAGAGAATTAGATTTTCTAGAGGAGTTTCACATTCAAAAATAGACTTTCTGTTCTAGTTAACGACTCTTAATTCCAATTCATGTTTATCCTCAGGAATTAAAGAAATTACGTTTTAGTTTTCTTGTTTCATCAACAGATGGCAACAGCTGATCGACTTTTTTCCAGTCTTTCTTATCACCATATTCTATCTCGTTCATTTGCAATTAGGCAGCTGAAGATGCTTCTGTATTTAAACCATTGAAACTAGTTACGCAAAATTTGCAGACATTATGTTGATTCTTATTGTTTAGCTTCTCCAATAATTGTTATTCGGCATGTTATTTTAACCTATACAATAAATAACATTATAAATCCACTTGCTATCAGCCAGAAAAAAAAAAGAGTTATTTTAAGTACATATATAATGCTGTCTCCCAGTATACAACCATCCAGCACACATGGTACAAGAATATTTTTGAAAAATATACATAAATGAATACAGGAAATTATTTGTAAGTCACAGAACAATCAATGGGCATAACCTAATGAAATGCTGTAGTGCTAATGTTACATCCACCATGTATGAACTTCTTGCAGTAATCAATATTAAGAATTTGAGAACATTGAAAAGTACATCTTTCTCTCATGTGCATTTTAGTTTATATATAACATTAATTAAAAAAAAGTAATTTAAAGCTTCATAATATATCAGAGAAAAAACTAGAGCATAAACAACTGTTGCCATTTACTGAAAAATACCTTTGTTGTCATCCATTTAGAAATAATTATATAAGTAAAAAATTATATTCAATATTCAAGACAATAAACTCAAGTACATGTGTGTGGTTTGGAGCAACATTTCATTGTTTTTGCAACAATCTAAGGAAAAGTATGATTTTAACTGTTTTATGATTCTTAAAACTGCAAGATACTGTGAAACTGTAGGTACACATTTTTTTTTCTCTTTTTTAAGTCATATATTTTTTATTAAGAAGATTAAGTTTAAATAACAGAATTCCTTCTTCTCATACACACAAAAAGTACAGCATGTACACTGTAAATGTCTAATACTGCATCCTGTACACTTAATCATTACCTTATTCAATATTACTGACATCTTAACCGCATAGTTTATGAATTTAACATTCTCATACACACATGCTAAAAACATTATAGAGAGCATTCCATATTATTCCTAGTTTCATATAACTATGATCTTAACCAATATATTATTCATAGACACAGGGCAGTCATACATTTGTATAATTATATAAAAATCTATCATACTGCATATATATAGTTAAACCTCTTTAAGCCACATTCTGGATAACACACCACTCTGCTATGTCATTTGTTCAAAATCCCAAATTATTTGTTACCAAAATAACTTGGCTTATCCTGCCATCTTTGTTCACAAGGAAAACTTGCCTTATTATTAGGGATAGGAGAGAAGGGAACTTGGCCTTTTTATTAAATTATTATTTGTAGAAGTATATCACTTTGCCCAAGCTTTCAAATTATCTTTGTCCCAAGTGCAAGCAACTAAGTACAATAAAATGCAATGGAATGGGAAAATATCAAGGTATTATTTAATGTAATACACACCGGCAAAAACAGCCGCTGACATGCACACAGTTTGAAAAGCTTTTTCCATTCATCTCCTTCAGATCCATTTGGAAAATTTATGGGATGAATTTCAAAGGATAAGCGTTCCAAAATAGCTGATGGCCACTCAAGTAACTAAAAAAAAACAGAAACCAGAATTTAATTCTATGAACTGAATT
Organism: Stegodyphus mimosarum; assembly: GCA_000611955.2. Taxonomy (NCBI): domain Eukaryota; kingdom Metazoa; phylum Arthropoda; class Arachnida; order Araneae; family Eresidae; genus Stegodyphus; species Stegodyphus mimosarum. Next base: position 357,256 of record KK113503.1, read on the forward strand.
TACATTGTGAATAAAAATAAGAAAAATAAATTTTTATCCATAACTAATAAAGTAAATATAATTATAAAATAGTGAATGAAATAATATGTTCCTCTGGAACATACATCTATTTAAGAAACTTATCAGGTTAGAGGAAGATATATACAGCTAACAACAAAAATAACACACTTTTTCAAGAAGCGTAGCATAAAGTATAGTGATGTATTTGCAATAGGCATATTGTCTTAGTACCATTTCTGAATTTGCTGACACTGATATCAGTTTATTTCATAAGATCTGCTTGAATATTGCAAGTAGAATACATGAATGGCTTGAATGAGGCAGACAGCATTTTGAAAATTTCACTCAAAATTTGATATGATGTGCTTCATTAATACATGCTTTACGATTATTTATAAATCTGTGCAAAACTCTTGTAAAAAGGATTTAGTGTAGAATATCAACTCACAAAATGGTACTTACACAATTTAATGTGTCTCTTCTGAAGAACAAGTATGAAGCTCTTGTAAGGAAGTATGTGTTATAAACAAGTTTTTCCCATTTCATTTATTATATTTTGTATCTGACTTGAAAGCATTTCATATTTGAAACACTATACTATGCAACAAAGCTGTAAGTAGAGGTCTTAAAAACAATAAAGAAAAATGTGCAGTACAAAATTTTATTTATTCTAATCTTATAGCTTATGAATTAACATCATTGATTCCATAAAGTGACATTTTTGCATAAATTTAAACAACACAAACATGTCATACTCAGTTTGGTACAGAAGATGAGCAGGAGTTCCTTAGATCCTACTTTTGTAATTACCCTCAGTTTTGAAGTTTGATTAAGTTTGAGTTTTGAACCAGCATTTATTGTAAAGCTGGCAAGTATTCTGAGATTCTGCAACAGTCTGGCACAAAATAAACCCTTCGCCCGCTGAAAAACAGCTGGTGCTGTAATCATAACACTGCTTTAACATTCACATAATAATAAAAAAAATGTTCTCACAAAAAACAAAAGCATAACTAGGTACCTGAAACGTATGTTAAACAGCAGCAATAAGAAAAAGTTGTAAGCTTCCATGAGTTTTCATGAGGTACTGGGTAAAAATGTTTTGAGACAACAACCATTCGATTGACTTTGTGGATCTCTATGAGAATTTTCGGTATCCATCAAGGACAGAACTTCTGGTAGTCTAATTTTATGATGATTACCTTGCACGAAACAGTGTGAGAAATGTTCAGAAATTATAGTGAAAGTTCCAAGATTGTGAATCTACAAATGACGGATTTTGTTGACAATTTGTTTGATGGGATCTTCACTCACTACTGGTGGCCTCCCACTCCTTGAGCCATCACGAATGTTTGTTCTTCCTTCTTTGAAAAATCTCATCCACTGATGCACTACACCTTCAGTCATTATGTTTGGGCCATATACGACACACAATTCAAGATAAATGTCTGCCACTGACAGTTTTTTTACCCAGCAAAATCGTATTAGACCTTTACCTCAAGCAGGATTTTCAACAGCAATGCACATTTTGTGACATTATATCCAACACAAGTGCAGCAGTAAGACATCCTCACTAGAATAGCAAGAAGCTTACTAAATCACAGATTGCTTGATGTAACAATGGTTGTGCTCCACCCACTACTACTACTGCCATACCACAACAGAAGTTAGTTTCCAAATTGGCCTCTATTTCTAAATAGCCTCATATTATTTACTCTGCATATGAAGACTAAAGTACATAAAAATTAAAATTACATAAAAAAAAATAAAATATTTTTGCAGAAAGAAAAGTAAAACATCAAACTGCTAAAATGTTTCATGGAATATTTTTTAATTAAAATAATTGAGTATTACTCATGGCAAAGTAAAGGTTTCATTACCTTTTTTCATTGACTTGTTGCTAAAAAAAATTCATCAGTTATTTTTGAAACATCAATGTTACTCAGTAATTCTTGGTCCATGTATGATAGAGCTATATGATTTAGCTTTCTTTTGACATTGTTAGGCAGATAGCTTCGAGTGCTCTGCCATAATTAAATAAACCAATTTTCTAACATCAAACTTTTTAAACAGTTTTTTTTTAATCCTGTCTAAGATACAGAACGATCTTTATCTGAATGCGTGGCAAATTGGAATGGTTAAAAAAGTGTTTGAAATAATTTCTACATTAGGAAACATCGATAACATTCTCTTGCAGCATAATATACTCATGTGGCAAACATAACACTGTCTTCTTCTTCTACTAAAACTCATAAACAATTCTAATTCGGATTCAAAATGCACATCTATATTATTTTTATAAAACTCGGGCATTTTTCTGTGCAGACATTTTAAAATTGTCTATATTCTTTTATATATTTTCCTCTCTATGAGCAAGTTGTGTTATTATATTGTCACAAACAGTATTAAAAGAATCAAAACTTATATTTCTGCTTTGAAAATGAATTAGTTTGATTACTTCCACAGACACACACAAAAAACAAACAACTCTATTTGTAGCCTGTGATTCTGTGCTTCAAATGCCAAAGATTGCATAGCAATTCTTTTTCTTTGTTAAAATATTCATGATGGAATTGTGGAATAAAATTTTTCAAACACTTTAAAAAATTAGTTCCTTTAAATACAGAGCACTTAGCTGATTGAAAAGATCTGCTAATGTAATTCATTCACTGTAAAATGACATCTCAGACATTGTCATCAGTACTATTTCATATCTGCACAATTTTTCGAATAAAAATGTAACTTCAACTATAATTACTTTCTTTTCCAAACTTGAAGCACACATGTCAGATAAGTCTCCTTTTATACTGTTGTAACCAATTTTTCATACTGGGATGACATTTCACCTTGCCAATTACTTAGTATTGAGAAAATTTCCTCCCTTTTTCAGATTTCTGATCAAAATATGCTAGTGATGAGGGTATGGTGAAGAAAAAAGCAAATAACTTTTCAACAAATACAAAATATTTAACAATGGCACTACATCCTTCTGCAGCAAAATTACTCGTGAATTTTAAAGAATGTTAAGAGAAAAGAATGCAGATTGTACTCAAACAGTAGCATTTAATATCAGCCTAAAATTCTGAGTATTTTAAGCCTTTTGCTAAATATTTTCAGCTTTACCATATATTTGCCCTCAACAAAGTTTAATGCCTACACCAAATTTTTAAATGGGCAATATCTCTTGTTCCAAATATGATGCAGTATATTCTGCAATTTGTTATAAACCCTAGAAATATTTCTACTGAATCATCACTTGGCAATACTTTATAACTAATATCAGTTGATCAATGAGCGACATATAGATATATGAGTCGAGTAGAAGGCAGGAGTCACTGATTCAGTTTCTCCTGTTATTTACGCTATTAAATAATTGTTAATGGTGCTGATCAATTTCCCACAAATATCATGTGACAAATAATTTATATTTCCTATTCCTTCATTATCACATTCTTTTAACTGGAGTTATGCAAAATTTTCATATACACTGAGATACTAACCATGTAGAAATAGTTTTATTTAATGTTTGAGTTCTTACTTTCACGACAACCTCTAAATGCTAACTTCACTCAAATTAATAATTTTATAATTGATATAATTGTTTTCAATATTTCTTTATTATAATTTTCTTTATTTTCTGTCTCTTTCAATAAATCAGAATCATTTCTGTTTGAGATTTCCTTAGAGAAATTATGGTAACAGATTTCCAGTTTGGGAAACGACAAATTAATTGGCATTTTGATATAGAAGATATTTTATAAAGGTAGCAATATACATATTTGTTTCCAAAAGCATGGCCAGTTTCTTTTCTTTTTTGATTCCATCTGCCTTTCATGCGGTGAAAGATGAACCCTATATTTATCTCAATTGTCATATATCGATCATTTATATAGTAATATCTACAATCTCTATAACAGATATATTAATAATAGATGGTGTAATAATATCATATGTATGCATAATAAGTTTATGAATTAAATTTTGCTAAGATTTTGAATGCTTAGCAATTAACTCTATTAAAATACAAACTTACAGGAAAATCAGACAAATACTTTTTCCTTCTCTTTAAAAAAAATTCCACTTACTTTTTCCATTTAATAAAACCAATATCTTATTATTAAACTGTATTTAAAAAAGGAAAGACATACTTAAACCATTTATAGCCAAATAATTTTCTATTGATTCCAGATGTTTGAAAAGCACTTTTACTCATTCAAATTAAAATACTGACTATTCCCTTCATAGCTATTGGCCAAAATAACATTACAGTAGAACTGTTTTACTGCCATGCATATTAAAATGTCTTTATATGGCCCAAGAAAGACATCTTGTATTCTGAGTATTCTTGTCTTATCCAAAGCGCTTGGAAACAAATTTGACCTCTTTCCTGATTACATGGTCAAGTCACACTTGTTAAAATGCTTCAATCAAAAACTTTTAAAATACAGACATTCAATTAAAAAATGTGACACTGACATAGCCACGTTACAGTTTGGGCAGAGAGGTTCACTCTCCCCTTTTAATACGTACCTATGAGCAAGTCGAGAGTGACCTATTTATTCTAAGGTATGTTAATAATACTTCCCCCTGCAAGTTAAAGGGAGCTTCCCAACATACCATCTGGGTTTTGACTCTTATTAACTTATCAGGTGACTATTCCAGAATTTCTGCCATTTGACAAGGATTTTCCGCCTGATCACACTTCTGATGTCATTAAAAGCGACAAGTTGATTTTACAAATGAACTACAGACTCGGCTGTAATGTCTGCTAGCTCGTTCCCTTTTATACTCACATACCCTGAAACCCAGCAGTAAAGAATGTCATACTCATGGCTTCTTAATCTAAGATTAAGGTTTAAAATGTCAACAACATGGGATTCTGAGCACTATAACATAAATCTAAGGATATTAAAGCATTAAACGAATCTGTATATATAATGAACTGTCTTCAACATAGCTTAGAATATAAATGAAAATGCATAATATACAGCATTTATTTCTGAGGTGAAGATGCAACAGGCATCATGTGGTCGTCTACCCTTCATGTGGTCTTCAATAACAAAGGATGCACTGACATGTCCTACTGCTTTTGACTCATCCGCACATACGGAAACGTAACTAGTTTATTTGCGCCAGCAGTCAGAAAAAAGTCTGTATACAAACTTGTTACTATACCTTCTGCCACAATGTTGGAAAACATCAAGAAGCCGAATCTGAGCATTTTCCCACAGTGAGATTTTGAAACGCTTTACTCCCTGGGTACTTAAATAAATCTGTCATGTGGTATTTTTAAATCAGTGAGTAAGCCCTAAGAGAGAAATAAGGCACATAGGATGGTTGGGCCTCAAAAAAGAATTTGCAACTATCATCAAGAAAAGAAACTCCATTTGGATGATCAGGAAGTGACAAAACATTGAAATAATGGCAAAGAGATAACTGCTCATACATTAACTGAAGCAATGGCTTGCAGCTGTCAATGTACAGACTCTGAACCAGAGATGTTCTACATGCACCACAGCATATACACAGAGCCTGGTGATGAACAGGATCTAGTTTTATTAACACAGAAGACCATGCAGAAACATAAACAACTGAACTGTAATCAAGTTTGGAGCATACAAGTGCTCTATAAATCCAAAGTAATGAGCAACGGTCCGCACCCCACGAGGTGTTTGCCAGTACTTCTTGATTCAGTCTCTTCAAACACTTCTTCCTTAAGTACAGGATGTGTGGAAGGAAAGTCAATTTGAGGTTGAACATTACTCCTAACAGCATATGTGGAGATCATCAACATTAAAGAATCTGAAACCATAAGAGGAAGTTCTTTTAGAAAAGAGTTCATTTTTAAGCTGAACAAAGTAACACTTAGTATACAGCTCTGAGGTAACCCTCTTATTGAGAGAGTACATCTGATACTGCAGATCCAATCCTTATTTCAAAACTCCTACCCTTCAAAAAATTTTGCAAAAATATTGGCAAATTGCTGCATAATCCACTTGCATGAAGATTAAGCAAAATCTCATATCTCCATACCTTGTCATACAGCTTTTCTATGCCCCCCCCAAAAAAAGAGACTAGATGGTTTCTTTTGACAAAGGCTTTATGAATGGAGGTTTCCAAAAGGAGCATATTATCAATGATGTTCTACCTTTAAAGAAACCACTTTGGTATAGGAAAAATACATTGCTCTTTTTTAAATAAGAGACTAAGCGGCAGTTCACCATTTTTTCAAAAAGCTTGCAAATTGCAACTCGTAAGGGCGATGGGTCTGTAGTTGGTGGGATTCTTTGGCTTAGGAATAGGAATGACAACTGCTTTCTTCCACGCACTAGGAAAGTTATGTTCCTTCCACACTCGATCGCACAAAGCTAAAAGGGCACTCAGTGACTTAGAAGAAAGATGCTTCAGCATTTTATACCATCTGGACCCGAGCATGACCTATGCGTCTGTACCAAAGCTCTCCTTATTTTAAACAGGGAAAATTCACAATTGTAAGGCTCTGAGTTGGCAGGGTTGAACTTAATGGTAATATTTGCAGCATGTAGTTTAGCAGAAACAAATACTGGGAAACAAACTGCGGCCATTAAAGATGGCTGCAACTGTTTCACCAACAGTATTTGCAATTCCTTCCACAGTGCTGATCACTCAGCCACCTTTTCTAAGTGAGTGGTCTTGGTACATTTCACATGCTCTTCTAACTCTTCCTAATACTTGTTTACTGGGTGTTGAGGATGCTATTCCACACACATAGGATATTGAAGAATCCTTCTTACTCTGCTGTCATACTCTTTGTGTGTTTGCTCTGATTTTTTTTAAAGCAATAAGATTTGATAGAGCGGGATATCTTTGAAAATACCTCCATGCTTTTCTCTGCTGTCTCAGAATTTCTTGGCATTCATGGTTCCACCATGATTTTGAAGGCTTTGGTAAACTCAAAGGTATAGAGGCTGTAGCCACTCGGATGATAATGTAAATAACGGCTTCCACTGCATCATCCACAATTTCTTTTGTAAGCTCTGCAAGAGAGGAAAATAATTCCCAGTCAGCCCTTTTAAATATAAAACATGAGGGTCTTATGACAGGATTCATTCCTTCTCTTGCAAAAGTTACAAATATAGGGAAATGACCACTACTGTTAGGATCATCTGGAACACTAAATGTACAGAAAAGCAATTGAGACGGTGATCAGATGGCAAAATCAATAGCATGAAACATAGTTGTTGGCTGATGGAAGTAAGTATCCTGACCATTATTGAGGAGACAAGACATTAGCTGAAGCAGAGGCCAAAGCAGCATGTTGTGGACAGTACCTCGCCACTCAACTATCAACCCTGCCTTTCTAGTGACACAGGTTTCCATGTTTGATCATTTTCTCAATTTGTCTACTTCGAGGATTTGTATCTCTACTTCTCCAAAGTGGACAGAAAGATGCTTTAGCAACCTGTATAGCAATCGCCCGATGGGAGGTTGCTCATGGGAAGACACTTGATGGATAGTCATGTGAGGTGACGAGGCCTACACCTCCACAAACGCATTCACTAACAATACTGCCCTTTCTTGTAAAAGAATGCCTTCTAAGCCTGACTTGGTTATCAGCTTTTACAAGTTTCCTGCAAAGCAAAGCCTACTGGTTGATAAACATTGATCATGTTCTTGACATTCAAGAGAACCTGATGGAAACCAGGACAATTCCATGAGATAAGGGTGGCCATTATGAATGTTTATTTTGCTGCTGATATTTCCTTGTTTGTTGTAAAAGGAGATTAACTATAAGTTGCAATCCTGTTTCAACTTCCATATCATCAAAATTTGAGCTTATACTTTCGAGGGAGACATGACTTTGACTCCCAGGTTTAATGCTTTGACTATCAGTTGGTTTTTTGTTTGTGTTAGATTGGTTTCCCTAAGTTGTATATATTGTTTTACTTTTAATTGAAATAATATTTGTTGATCTATTTTTAGTTGTGTTAGTTTATTCTTATTTGAATTTTCTGATTCATTACTTTTTTTTTTTTGCAGCTGAGTGTCAGACTGATTTGTATTCCAATAGATTTTACCGAAGCATCAGCGAAACAGATATTCAAACATGGCTACGTACTAGCAGTAATTTTTCTAGCTTCTGCATAGGTGATGTTTTTAGTAACTTTGAGTGACTGCATTTCCTTCTAGGCTTTCCATTTTGGACATGAACGTGAAAATGCTGTATGCTCCTCCTTACAACTGACACATAGTGGCACAACATTGCAGTTATCAATGGCGTGTGTTGAATAATTTGAAGGTAGAAAAACGCTAGAGGGCGCTGTTGCCCATGCTAATGTAGAGAAGAAAGTTTGCTTCTGTTGAAGGCGGCGGCCTAAGAATACGTTCTGTATATAGTTCATTAAAAATTATGTAAAATGTATAAAGCTTTATGAATCACTGAACCACCAAGATTAGATTCAGAAAACGCATTTACTACATGGTGCATCGGCCGGGAAGCTTTGATTTAGGAAGCCTTTGTGTGTTCAAAACAAAAAGTGGAATGAAGTTATCTACTTTCGATTTGGATTCAAGATGGAAAGTTCATATGCAAGGGACAATGGAATTCCAAATTGAGGTAGGGAAATCTTAAATTAATCATTTAGTGATTATTTGTAGTAAATTAGTAAATATTATTGCTGTCTTGGGTGTATTTAAATTAAATAAAATGGAAGATAAGTTAGAGAAATTGAAACGTAAACGTTCCTCATTGAGATCGTCTGTTACAAAGTTAATTAAACTGATTGAAGATAAATTAAAAATTGAAGTTGAGGAAAATTCGAAAAAAGAATTACGGGAATTGTATGAATTATTAATCAAAAAGAAAAATAAACTGAGAAAGCTTGACGATGAAATACAAGAGTTAATTCATGTTAACTTAGTTGAAGAAGATTATAGTTTAAGTGAAGAATATAGTGACAAATGTGTAATTGCTTGTAGTCAAATTAAGCAATTTCTAGATGAGGTTACCACAGTACCACCAGCGCAGAATTCCCAAAATTCTGATTTAAACCAGTCTAGTGGTAATGGAATTTCACAGATAAGTTCCAGTTCTAGTGGAAATAGTACGCTGAAATTACCAAAATTAATGATTGA
>KK113503.1:368829-403489 GCA_000611955.2 Stegodyphus mimosarum
GACAAATTTACATTTGGAGGAATGAACTTTGTGATTTAACTGAAATATCGATTCAGCGAAATTTCTTTGATGATGATCCAAAGAATGTAAGCCTTCATTTATTTTCGGACGCTAGTCTTAAAGCATATGGGGCTATCGCATACTTCAGATATTGTACGAGTGATTCAGAAATTAAAACTTCTTTAATCATGTCAAAGTGCAGGGTTGCACCTTTAAGATCAATCACTCTCCCTCGTTTAGAGTTGATGGGAGCACTCATGGCTGCTCGAATGTATAAATATTTAAAGAAATTGTTTGGTGATTTAATTGAGAATGTTTACTTTTGGAGTGACTCTGAAATCGCCATTACTTGGATTAAAGGTTCGCCAAATAACTGGAAACCATTTATTGCCAATCGTGTTACGGAAATACAAGGTATATGCCGCACAAAATGGTGGAACCACTGCGAAGGGAAACAAAATCCTTCAGATCTACTGACTCGAGGAATTAGTGCTCAGGCGCTAGTTAAGAATGATTTGTGGTGGCATGGGCCACACTGGTTACTTTTTCCTATTGAAAACTTTCCGAAACAAAAGAAACTACAACCAAATTCAGAATCGTTAGAGTTAAGAAAAGCTATTACTTTGATTTCCCCCGTAATTGGAAACGAATCCCCAATTTTGGATATAGGAAAATTCAGTTCTTTACGAAAATTACTCCGAATTACTGCCTATGTGTTAAGATTTATTGGGAGGCTTCTGAAAAAGTCTACAGAAAATGGACCTTTAAATGCGTCTGAGATTGAAGCAGCAGAACTTTATTGGGTAAAAATCACTCAACGAGAATTGTATCAAGTGGAAATAACTAAGCTAGCAAATGGAAAAACAATTCTTGATTCTTCTATATACTCCCTTAATCCAAAGCTTGATGAGGAGGGGGTTCTACGATTGAAAGGTCGCATTCAATTTGCAGACTGTCACGAGAATTTAAAACACCCTATTCTGTTACCTTCTAAATGCAAGTTCACCGAGTTGATCATCATGGACTCGCATGAAAAGGTATTCCATGCTGGAGTTAATTCGACGCTAACTCAGATCAGAGCCAAATACTGGATCATAAAAGGAAGGCAACGTGTTAGGACTGTCATCACCAAATGTCTGATCTGCAGACGTTATAATGCTCGTCCTGGGGTACAGGATATCGCTCCACTTCCTCCGGACAGAATCCAAGAGTCGCCTCCATTTGCTGTGACCGGGTTAGACTTCGCAGGCCCATTTTATACGAAAGATAGCCAATGTAAAGTTTACATGCTATTGCTAACGTGTGCAGTTACTCGTGCCTTACACATAGAGATTGTAACTGATCTGGGCACTGAAAGTTTTTTACTAGCTTTCCGTAGATTTCTAGCTCGAAGAGGACTGTGTACCACCGTGTATTCCGATAATGCCAAGACTTTTATAAAGGCTGATAAGGAACTTAAACGTATTTTTAAAATTTTGAGTGACTCATCTGTGAAAGAACTGTTTTCTGCTAGAGGCATTAATTGGAAATTTATTATTGAGAGGAGTCCATGGTGGGGAGGGTTTTGGGAGCGTATGGTACGAACCATAAAATCCAGTTTACGCAAGGTTATTGGTCGATCATCCCTTACTGTTAAAGAACTTGAAACAGTGCTCATTGAAATCGAGGCAATGATTAATTGTAGACCAATTACCTACGTATTTAGCGATCCCAGTGAACCTTCTCCACTAACGCCTTCTCATTTTCTGGTTGGTAGACGATTGCTATCTCTACCTGGTAATAAAATAACACCAGATAACGTGACTGAATCAAGAAGTTCAATTATCAAACGATATAAATACCATCAAGATATTTTAAGTCATTTTTGGAAGCGTTGGAGAAAGGAGTATCTTTTGAATTTGAGATCTGCCAATATTTGTCCTCCAAACTCGAATGCATCACAGTTTAAAATCAATGATATTGTCTTGATTCATGACCATAAACTTCCCAGAAATCTCTGGGCGATAGGTAAAATTTTGGAATTAATGCCTGGCAGAGATGGTAAAGTAAGATCCTGTATAATCAAAACACCTACTGGTACTTTAAAAAGGCCTGTACAATTGTTGTATAATATGGAACTTAACTAATATTTGTATTTTTTATTTTTAGGTTTGATTTTCCTGATCTCTGATAGGTAACATTTAATGTTTAGTAAAATTTACATGCTTATATTTAGGCATGCTTGTTTGTCATATTTAACGATTTTTCTATGATTAACTGTCGAAATATTAGTTGAATGTTTCAGAATATATTACTGAAAAATGAACTCTCCACTGAGTTCAGGTGGGGAGTGTTGAATAATTTGAAGGTAGAAAAATGCTAGAGGGCACTGTTGCCCATGCTAATGTAGAGAAGAAAGTTTGCTTCTGTTGAAGGCGGCGGCCTAAGAATACGTTCTGTATATAGTTCATTAAAAATTATGTAAAATGTATAAAGCTTTATGAATCACTGAACCACCAAGATTAGATTGAGAAAACGCATTTACTACAGCGTGGCCCTCCATGAAGCACAGTGCACGTGTGGGCTTACCTTGACAGAACATTTTTGAATGGCCAAACCGCTGGCACTGGAAATGTAGTCTTACAGGGCAGTGAAGATCCCAGCCTTGACACTTTGGGGCAGATCAGGCGAACTGAAGGTCAGGATGACATGCTTGGTATCAATCAACTGGCCCTCTTTACACATCTTAACCCACTTAGTAGCACAGACATTCTGACTGGAGAGCTCTTTGACGAATTCTTCCTCTGACACAGACAGAAGATTTAATTGCGAGACAACTCTGTGACAATAATTTAGTGCTTTGTTAGCTGAAGCACTAACATTCAGGTTTCCAACTTATTCCTTTTTATCCCAAGAAGTGTTACAGCCCGAATTTGAGGTGCAGTTTCTATTAAAAGGCCACCAGATACCAGCCATTTCATAAACTTTGTTCCCCAGCACTTTCTTTAACATATTTGTTGCTAAAAAAATGATGACAGTTTTTAAGTTCACTGTTGGGTCATTAATTACAACAAAATGCAGCTGAATCTTGGATTGAACAGCAATGGCATTTGTTTTTAACTTTTTTGTAGATCCTTAGAAGTAGTCTGGAAATTATTTGAAAGAGCCATAATGAAAAGAGATAAGATTCGGGTCCAACTGCTCCACCCACCATGGAGCAAAAGGGAACACAGATTCCTGTGCTAGGGCTAGCCGGACCTATACACATACTGAAACCCCGAGGTCTGCTTTCCCAAAAGCAAGTACTCCCTAGAATTTATCCCCAAGCAGGTGAAATAAAGTCTGGAGACCAGCCGACTGACACCTGCGAGGATGACAAGGTGCCTCCATTTAGCTGAAGCAGAGGCCAAAGCAGCATGTTGTGGACAGTATCTCACCACTCAATTATCAATCCCGCCTTTCCAGCGACACAGGTTTTCATGTAAGGCAACACATGTGCAGTTTTCTCACCCCTCAAAAACTATAGACAACAGCTGTTCTAGTTTTTCATGATCAGCCCATCTCCAAATAGAAAAACAATGGAGAAGTGAAGGAAAAATGTTTCAACTAAGAAGAGAGGAGACGGAAAAGTGTATAGATCACTGAGACACCACGATCGTGACACTTGTGTCAACAAGATGTCCCGAACGGATAGGGCACCTCGGGATTGCCAGACCTGTATTCACAAAAGTGAGAACCTGAGGGGCTTTGGTATGTTATTCAAAACATAAAACGGTTTGTAACTTAATTTAACTGGGAAACACAGGGACTGGGACAACGATCTGTTGTTACAGAAATTAATCATTACCTTTCTTTTTAGTTTTTACACAAGTGATAGTGTGCATTCAGAAGAGAAATTTGTAGTAAAGGTGCATAATATATACCTTCTGAAACATCATTTATTAACTATTCTAGTGATATAAACATTAATAAACTTGTTGCAAAACATTATTAACAAATTTTGTTTTTATATGTGTCCCTTTGGCAAGTATTATGCTACAGTAATATGAAATATAAGTGAAAGTAAATATAAGGCTAAACTAGACAACACTTTAATTTAAAGATAACACTGAAAAGAAATTTCTTCTTAATAGGAAAATTAAACTGATGGAATGTATAAATTTGGGAACTCAGAAATTATTATCATCTTGTAAAATATGGAAATTTTGATACTGTAATCAATCTTCATAATTTGGTAATTTTTAAAATTGTCATTAAACTGAAGTGCTATCTCCTTCGTGAAAGATATTCAAATATTAGTATAAGTGGTGCTAAATCATGATACTTCGTAATAGTTTCATGCTGATGGGATAACATGTATTACTCATATTAGTTTCTTCAGTAGTTACAACTGCTGGCCATTAAAACTGCAACACTATGAAGGAAAGCAAATACAAAAAAAGCTTATGGAGTGAAGACAAAGTGATTAAATTTGTAAGCATTTTGGAGGTTTACAGGGGTGCGAAATTAGTCGAAACAGCTGCCATGCCCAGCAGTTAAAACAGCCCTTCCTCTATTAGGCATGGAGTCAAACTTGGATAACACACATGGGCAATTCATTCCACGCTACTTCAAGTCCATGCCACACTTCATCAACACCATTAGGTGCAGAGGGGTAGCAGGCCAGTCTCTCAGCAGCCCATGACCAGATGTTTTCAATGGGTGACAGATCTGAAGACCATATAGGCCAGAGTAGCAATCGAATACCTTATGTATCCAGGAAGGTCAGAACACAACGTACAACAAGTGGTCTTGCATTATCTTGTTGGAACACGGCATTTGGGGGCCTCAAAGATAGGGCACAACCATTGGACATAAGATTATCAGAAATGTACCCATCTGCATTCAAATTACCATCGGTCCGAACTAGAGTTGTGCGTGTCATGGACCCAACGGCTGCCCAAACCATCACAGGTGCACGGCCCCTATGCCGATATCAAATGCAAGCAAGTGACGTGTGCTCTCCTTGGACACTCCAGACATGTATAAGGGCATCAGAATACTGCATGTGGAAACGGGACTCGATTGAACAGGCGACACTGTGTCACTTATGTACTCAGCTTTGTCGTTTAGTACAACAGTCATCGTCTCTCTCTATGCTGCATTGTCAAAGGAAGCCGAAGTAATGGTCACTCTGCTGCAAATGCTGACGCACCTTACGAGCTGATACTGGGTGTGCTGCAAACATGCCCATTCCCTGACTAATGGTCTGTGATGTGGTCATATGGTTTTGAAGGGCTGATCTCACAATATGTCTGCCCTCTTTGACATTAGTCATGGGAGGATGTTGAGATCTTGCATGCCGTTCAGTATGACCCTCAGCAATCCACTGATTCCATATTTGCATGACAGTGGTTGAATGTCAACCAAAGTGACTGATGATATCATGTAACGATAATCTACACTTTTGGTAGGCAACGATCCTGCCTCTATTGAATTTTGAAACTTGCTGGTAAACATTTCCTCTTCTTATTTCTTGTGCCTGATGAGGCATAACACAATATTCTGAGCAAACTCCAACCTTACAAAATACTTTCCGAATGAGAAATCCACTACATAACTTTTCTTTTATGCAGTGCTTCAGATGCCGTTTCTCTCTTCTTCATCATCTAAATGTACTGAAAAGACATTTTCTTAAGCATTTGCATATCCCAACTTTTTCCTTTGACGTGATTTTGACGTTCATCACATCATTCCTTCCTGTTGCAATTTTAATGGATAGCAGTGTACATACATATATTAATAAACTATATGAAAATAAATGAGAAAAATTACAATAAAATAAATATTATTTTTTAATTGTTGCTTTAAAAGTGTATTTTTTGTTGCTGCTAGCTGCTACTAAAACACTTATTTTTAACACACAATATAGCATTTGAAGTTGAAATACTAAATATAAATTCAATTATCATCGGAATGTTTGCAATTTTTTAAAAAATATAGATGCTCATAACTGAAAGTCATTTTCCTCTGGTTGCCTTACAAATTTCCATTTCCTTTGTTGTGTAAAGCTTATTAAAAACTAATCATCTTTTACGTTGAAGTTAATTTTGTTTATATATTTATCAGTTTAATAGCCGTCTTGCATAGTTGGAGCATTATTTGTCAAATTAAATTTTTGAACTAGAATAAAAAATTCACTTTTGAAATCATATCATTGCTGCCAACCTTGAAATACAAAAACCCAAAAAGTTCACCTAATCAAAACTGGGAGTTTCCAGTTTTGCACTGCATGGCAACACCATTTTTTCAGAACTCAAAATTGATTTAAATTTGCTTTATAACATAGGATTCAGTTTATTTAATTATTTATAATATGATTCTGATGTAAAATATATTAATATTTAATTACATATTTTAAATTTTATGATATTTGTCTAGTTTCATTTTGTAATTTTCTTAAGCTTTTATACTGTGAAAATTTTGAATAGAGAAGGAAAGTACTTTTAAATATGATGAAAACAAATTATTTGCACTGCACATATTTCATGTTCCGTGTTTTAAAATGGGTCTAATGACATTACATATTGATGTAAAACAAACTTAAATGCAAATATTTAATAATTAAACACAAAGTTGAGTTTTCATACTAAGGTTTATAAACATCAACAGTTAAGACAAATCAGATCAAATAAAATTTAATAAGAAAAAATAAGCTAGATATCAGAAGGGTTAAGGGAATCTGCACAATTTAATTTTGTTTTTGAAAATCACTTTCGCTAGTACAGTATAAAAATTAAAAAACTGGAAGATTGGGTGAGCTACCGAGACATATGTCAAAAAAGCAGGAGAGTTGGCAGCTATGCCATACCAATCATTTAAAAAATTCAATACTTGTGAGTACACTTCGTTGCATTCTTGCTGGAATTGTTTTTCCTTATTTTCCTGAAAATCCAAAAGTGCCTGATTAACTATAAAAACACCGTTCTTTTTTCCATACTTATCATTTGTAAGTTATGCCAAAATAGTATGTAATTTGGTAATGTCAATGTCTTCTCATTTAAGAATTAATACAATACAAAGTCTGAGATGCAGATTCATCTAAGCTTTCGTGATTCCAGATTTTAGATCATCAGTTTAAATCTAGTAAGATGACATACAGATATTATAAAAATATGAAATAATGAAGTATTTATGACGTAAACAGAATAAAAAAATAATAAATAAATAAACAGCTTAATATTTGTTTCTTTTACCAAACATTTCTTTCAATGAAAGTTGTTTAAGTTGCTTTACTTTCCATGCTAATGCTTTCTCTTTAATTGGTAAAAATAAATTTATGGGTGCCTCTTAGCGAAAATTGGTGATTTATGGCAGTACAAGGACACAGAGTTTGTGCAATTCTTTGATTTGTCACTTTGGCTTTGTGTAGTGGCTATTTTTGTACCAAAAATCGTCGCTACACAAAGCCAAAATAACAAGTCAAAGAATTGCACAAACTCGGTATCCATGTACACATCAACCTGTTTTCATTTAACAAAAATCCCAGAATAGCACAAACTAGGCATTGTGCATTCCCTTGACTTTGTCCATGTACACATCGATTTATATGCACTTAAAAAGTCAAAGGAGCAGCCAACAAAAAATATATAATCTCAATAAACTGCATTTTGAATTAAACAATGAAATAACATAAAAAGGAAATTCATCTTAGCACTGCACAAAGGAAATATCTACTCACCTTATTTAGAAATTTCGTATCTTCAGTCAAACAAAATTCCTTAACAGCATCCAAACTTACTAAACTAAAATTATCTGAACTAGAATCTGTATACTGGCATCACCACATAAATTCACAAAAATCAGGGTTAAAAAATATCCTCCGACGTTCAACCATACGCATTTCCTTCCAACAAACAGGACATTTATAATGGCTACTAAGTAAAAATACATTTACACAGTAGTCAATTAATGTTTTTTCCCTTTTGCTCCAAATTGTACAGAAACTTCAAATTAATGTTACTACATTCAGCCATTTTACTGTGTAAACAATAAAATAAGCAATGTACTTTCTAACCAACGTCCAACACTTACAAATCCCATCAGTAAAATTCACTGCAATCACACAACCAATTACATCATAATAGGGTTTCCATAACATTCAACTACTAAGTTACCATAACTGAAACAACAATTTAGTGATAATCCACGGAGCACCTTTCAATATACTCTAACCCTTTAATTCTATAGACATAATTTCTTGTTCAGTTGCTAAGTTTCACTATTTACTGTTGTGTCAAGAATTTCCCTTAAACTGTCAATTGAATTTTTTTCATTCTCAACAACCTATCACTTTTTTTATTATTGGTAGCCATATTTTTTTAATCTAGAACCGCATTACAGATTCCACCATCAATTAACTAATTAATAACGGAAGCTTTTATTGTCATTACAATAAAAACTTCCGTTACATCATCTTCTTTTCACACCACCTTTGACGATTTCTTCAGAAATTCCATTAACTGGAAAATTCTGCTTTTTGTCTGTGAGCTATGAAAAACCTTCAAATTCATGGTTATCATAATAAAGCTTTGCTAGCATCTGCTACACACTGCTGATGAGAATCTCAATATCATGAGATTGCAGACTAAAGACATGTTGTACCTTTAAACATTGTCTTGCTTCTTTCATGCACTCATACCTGCCAACATCTAAAGATAAAAATTCAGAAGATTTCTCCAAAATTCAGAAGAACACGAAGAATTAATATCATGCTTTGATATTAAAAAAATAACAATTTATACAAATAAGAAAAAAGAAAATTGTACTTACATTAGTAAATCTCAATTAAGTAGTAACTAAAAAATTTATTAGGAAACATAAAACAAGAACTTAATGTTACACAAAAAAATTATTGCAATGAATTTAGAGTGCATTTTTTGGCTTTAGCCAAAAATTCTTTGGAAAATTTCGTGTCATAACAATTAGTTTCCTCATAACATTTAGCAATTAAAATGTTTTCTAGAGTTTTTGGTGAAATTGAAGAACGAAACATAGTTTTGTTTTTCTTCACAACACTGAAGACTCTCTCGCACTCAGCATTACTGTGTGGAATTACGAGAATAGCACATAAAACTCTTGCTAGTCTATCATATTTTGGTGTTCTATCAGCTCTTTTTATTCTTTTTAAGGTACCAATGAGGACATCAAGTCTATTTTCTCCAGAACTGGCAAAGTCTTCAAATTGTGCAGCAGAAAATTGGTTCTGTAGTTCTTCTAAAGCATCATTATGGCATTCATTTTCTTTAATTGCTAACAAAAATAGAAATTTATCAATAAAAAAACGAATCTTTTCAAAAGATGAATTTTCAATTTGTTTCAAATTTGCCACTTCAGCACTTAAAAGAACTTCATTTTGCAAAGGAAACTTCCTTACAATGTAATGACAGGCTGAGGAAAAGTACTTTCTAACACATTGAAAAAATTCTTTTTTCTCATGATCTTTCAAAGATTTTATAAGTTCCCTGGTTTGATTTCCAATTATAAGATCATTGTCATCCTTTTGATTTGGAAAACTATTATAGGCAACACGAATCAACACACTGTTTTTCATAACGGATGGATTTACAAACTTAGTATAAAGTTCTTTCAAAAGATCATTAAGTATTTGGATAAGCAGGGGAGATTTTGGCAAAGCTGATTGTAGAAGGGTATTTACACTTTCAAAAATCTTAATGGTACTTCACACAAAACTAAAATACGCTTTGTTCAAATCCGAAGAAAGAAGATAGAAAATCCTTTCCTCCCGGCTAATAGAAGACACAGATGACTGTTTCTTCTTCCCTTCAACTTCTTTAACAAAGTTGACCTTTGAGGAGTCCTCTAAGCATTTTCTTTTTAAAGGGTTTGATTCTGTGTGTTGGCTTTTCCCTTTTAAAGCATTTTGATTAGAAGCAAAGTTGGTTTTTGGAATCTTATATGCCGATAAATTTGATGGGATCTGTGGTTTCGTTTTGGTCTCTTCGTGAAAATATTTTAGCAATGCATCCCACTATTCAATAAACCTTCCTAGCGCTCTGCCTAAGGATAACCATCTCGTGCATACATGTTTCAGTATTTTTTTCGTTTCACCACAGCACAGTTCTTGGAAATTCTTTAGGTTTCCTTTCCTTTTTAGACTTTTTTCCAGATAGAAAAACACATCAATCAGAAGCTGGTCAATATTTAATGGTAAAGCAGCTGCAGCTTTTTCTGCTGCCAAATTAATTAAGTGGCATGGGCATCCAATAACAATTAATTCATTTTGTTCTTTTTTGAGGAAAGAGGCTACACCCTTTTTGTCACCCACCATGACATGAGCATTATCTGCACCAAATGAAATACAGTTTGATTTCAACTCATTAATTACCAAGGAGGCAATATTTTCCCACATAGCGTCTCCATTTAACAATGGAAGATGCAAAAGATGAGTTTTCATTTCATTAGAAACATCACAGAAATATGTGACAACGATGGGGTAAAGCTTCCAATCGCTGTCGTTGCTGCCATCGATTGACACCGAAAATGCTGAATTCTGAAGTGCAGCTATCGTTTTACTTTGTGCATCACAAGCAATTTCGTTCACAATAGAAGATTGTGAACAGAGCGAACACAAGCATATTTCTGAGCAATCTTGGAGTCGGGAAACATCCGTCTGAAAAGTTGACCGGCGTGATCGGCAACGCTTAGCAGCACGTTGTGTTCGATGAGGAATGCAGTAAACAAACACTCTGCCAAAATGACATAGGCATCCGAATTCGTAGCCGAATTTGAAAAAAAATCATCCACTTTCTTTGTTGTTGAAGTCGAAGCATTAACTTCATGCTTTTTAGACTTAACATGCTTCACAATGTCGCTTCTTCCACCGTGACTTATTATGAAGTCACACACGCACACGTTGCAAAATGCATCGTTACTTCCTTTGAAGGATTCTTGTAATTGTTGGAAATTCGGTTTTGTAGGCAGGCCGAAAATATTGAGAATACGGTTTTTTTGAACTCATTTCGAAACAACGACGTATTAAGAAAATTCGTAGCACGTGCAAACAAACAAACAAAAAAAAACAGAATACGACAATCCACGCTCGCTGAGTCCGAGCTGAGTAATTCCCTTGCTGCTGAAGCGAACGCGAAAAAAATAATCTGGCGCCCACAAAGAAAAGAGTGGGAGAAACAAGTTCAGCGCATTTGATTGGCTGATTGAGCGGCAAGTTGGGAGAAACCGCAGGTTCGAAGTAGTCGGTAGTTGGCGGTAAAACACGATGCAATTGGCGAAAATAACTGAATTGGCGAAAAATTTCGACAAAAATCACTAAAAACACTTGGAAAAGAAAAAAAATCCTAAAAAATGGATTACGATCGTAAAATCGTAAAGACAAACGCATTTTCGTAAAAATTACGAAAAATTCGTAAAAGTTGGCAGGTATGACTGTGTTCTAAACAAGAGCTATGTCACACAGATGTACCACTGAACATTAGGAAAATGAGGTATAATAAGCATGTCTTATGTTACCATACAGTGTACATGATCAATGAACCAAATAATGTGAATGGATTCTCTGATTTCATTCAAAGTCTTTCATTAAGCTAGCAGACGAACCCTATTCAACGTGCTACAATGGAAAATGCGTTATGAAAGGAAAATACGAAAATATGATGGATGCTTGATAAAAATAGCAACCTCTGCAAGGAAGAACTACAAATCTTTTTTCTTATTTTACGGTATATAGGAACAATTTGAGACTAGTAATAAAACATGCATGCATTTGAGGTAGCACACTATGAAAGTTTAAGACGGTACATTTAATTTTAAAATATAATGCGAAAGTGATTACTCAGCATGACTTAAAGATCCTTTACAATAAAGTGTCTTTATTATTTATTTACCTGTACAGGAAAATAAAAAAATCACTAACCTCAAAAATATAAAAAAATGCTCATAAAATATTTTCAATCACCATCTCTCCCATTATTCAAATACGGTCATTTCCTCATGAATACACTACTGGCCATTAAAATTGTTAACAACATGAATGGGAACATGCAACAAACATTAAATTTCCATGAAAGGCAATTCTAAATTCTTGAAAAATTCTAAAATTTCGACAAAAATCACTAAAAACACTTGAAAAAGGAAAAAAATCGTAAAAAATGGATTACGATCGTAAAATCGTAAAGACAAACGCATTATCGTAAAAATTACGAAAAATTCGTAAAAGTTGGCAGGTATGTGCACTGAGGAAGTAAAACCTGAATTGCATTAGTTTAGTCATTTATTATACTTACATCTATTTCTCACACATGCTTAAGGCTTATCCAAGTCCTCAATAAATAAATTCCCATATACGATTAGTGTATCTAAACAACAAATAGATTATTAATTCAAACAACCAAAATGCAATCTTTTAGCCAACGAATACCATTTACAAAAACTATTTTTTATGCCAGGAAAGAAATTTCTGCTCAATTCCTCTTCATAAACACACTCATCCCTTCTCAGTGCAGTTGGTAATCATCGCCAAGTTTAATGTCAACATTAAAGATTACCATGCTGTTTGGTATTCCGTTACTAATACTTAACAAACAAAAATTTGCTTTAGACATTGCTCCAAAGTCATTTTTCAAAGTATCATAAGTTGATAATCATGCAGTTATGAAAGCAAAACACAATAAAAATTATTCCCCAGGTTGGCATCAAGGATATAAGTTATTCAATAAATGTAAAATCAGCACTGAATTTTTAAACATTATTTCACTCTGAGATGTATATCAATTACAAAAGGGGATACAGAGCCAAATTATTGATCATATAGATTTATGCTGATAAATGAGTATGTTTCTTCAACATGGAGATGTTTTATTTACTGATGAATTGAAATACAGAATCAAGACCCTTCACATGCACTATTATGAAAGAATGTCTGCAGCATATGCATGAAGCATTCAGTATATGCTAAAGTGAACGTTGCTCTGAGAACCTTTCTCTCTTTTTGCAAAAAATTTCATTCAAAAAAATTTGCTGGTGGTCCGGGAACTAGATCATTCCAGATTTTGGTCCTGTATATATTTTCGATTAAGATGCAAAAAGGAATGTATGAAATATAACATCAGTTTTGGTAAGAATTTTCCATCATTAATAATATTTTCATGATCTTGCACAAATTTCCACATAACAGGATTACATTCTTTTCACTGATTTATAAAATAATGGGTGATAGCAGGCAAATTTTTCAGTAACCTATCAGTAGCTTTATATAAGCTTCCCATCTGGCAGAAATGTATTTCAGAATTTCACTGGTCTAGGAAATTGAAACAATTTCTTAGTTCTTTGACTTGAAGGTGCCTGATGAAAATTTGGCATAGACTTTTAATACCAAACACCTGCAAGTTAGAAATTAAGTAAATGTTTAGTAAAATTAAATTAATTTTAATTTTTAGTTAAACTGCTGATTAATTTTTAGTAAAAGTAAAATTTTCTGTTACTCCTGGCCTTGGCATTAATTCAGGTAGGGTAAATTTATATTCAGTATCTGTTAAAATGGTTGGAATGCGCTTTAGCCCACTGCTTGGCGGCGATTGTTTTTGAATGAGCAATAAACGCGCCAACATGGGTAACTCCGTATATCCGCCAACATGGCTGACTGTTTGTACGTTGCGCAATTTGCTGAAGTTTTTTTTAAGTTTAAAAGGAACGCTGTGCATATGGCATTTCCTTGAAATTTATATTCGTTATTTTAGCTTATTTTGTTCATTTGTGCACGTTGATTACATTGTGCAATTCGCTGAAGTTTTTTTTAAGTTTAAAAGGAATGCTGTGTACATGGTATCGTTTGTAATTTTAATGACCTTTTAAAAAAATTCCTTCTTTCTCCGATGCCATTTTAGTTACGTTTTCGCGGAGCGTGTCGGGAAGGTTATGTAACGGCATTAAATGTGTAAGTATTACAACATAAAATGTAAATAATTAATTTAAACCTGACAAATATTTTAATGATCATAATGTTCGTTTTGCATATTATTTTATTATCTTTTTGTGGCAACAGTTTCCATACTAATTTATGCTTTAGAATTCTATGTTTTGTTTACAATAGGTTTTCGCGGAGCGTAGAGACGCGGCTAATTGGCGATTTTTAAAACATCGCCAAGCAGTGGGCTAAAGCGCATTTTCACCGTTAAAGTAATATACTTGTAAATATTTTTGCAAATTTATTTTATTTTATTATAATTTCACAATTTCTGTGGAAATGCAGGGAAATTACTAGTTAATCCAGCCCATAAATCTGAAAAACGGCTTGTCCAAGTGAAAACCAACCTGGTGGTAACAATGATTAGTATAAATGTGTATGTGAAGATACCTCTAATATTTTGAAAAGTCTAATTTCATCATGTCTTCTATGGGCATTTATCTTTACTCTTAATTGTTATTGTTATGTTTACCATCAAAATTACCTCTTTTACCCTTATTTAAAACTTTCAGCTGTTCCATGACCTGCCAAAGTTGAAAAACTAGTGTTTTTGATGGAAATATGTATGTTTTATAGAAGCAAATATGTAGTAACAGATTATATAGCCTCATAACATATGACAGACTGTTAAAAAAATACCATTTTGATTAAAATGATTAAAAGACAAGTTAATATTTGATAATAAATATACTAGAAGACAATTCTTTTAAATTACAACAGTTTTTTCGATATTACAAAAAGCACATTAAGAAACATCATTGGTTTAAAAAAATATATAAAATTATTAATTTTACTGATCTTTAAAAATGAAATCTCAAAAATTCATAATTTTCTTCCTTTTCTTACTAACCTTTTGTTTGAGAAGTGCATGATTTATGTCATCAACAATGATGATGAAATGAAGAGACTTCCTTGAAAATATTACTGCAGACTTTAATGTAACAACTGTTTGATTCAATCTTTCTCCACATAGCACTACAGCAAGCTTGATTTTTTCTATCCTATTCCCAAAACTAAAAAATAAACTAATTTAACGATAATATATATACTGTTAATATTATGAAAATGAAATAACAAACATAAAATTGTCCCTACTTATATTAAAAACTTTCTTTACATGAAAAAATATTGCAAATTTTAGAACCTCAAATGTTTTCAAGAATTTAAGATTAAAATTCATAAATCAAATGTTAGAATACACATTAAAACATAAAAAAATTGGTACATATGTATAAATATATATACCAATAACCTTAGCAGAGTACTCAAATTTTTAGAACTTTGACAGCCATGGGTATAACTTATTCTTCACTTATAGCAAGTAACACTGCCATTTTCGTATGGACTTTTTGTTGATGTTGTATTTGAATTGCTTTTACAGAAAAAATCATGACATTTTTTGTTTTGAACACAGCCGTGAAATACACAGTTGTGGGATTTCCTTGCAGTGGAAGAAAGTGCAGCAAAGTTTCTGCAGAAATACAGCATTTTGTTGTGAAATTGCTGGTTTGAATCAGTTCTTGAAGTGACTATCAGTAAACTTCTGTCAGAACAAAAGAAAAATTGCTTCTGAGAAAGATTTTTAAAGCTAAATATCTAATTAAAATGTAAAATATATACATAATAAACTTTTTGGGTGAAAATGCGCTTTAGCCCACTGCTTGGCGATGTTTTGAAAATCGCCAATTCGGCGCGTTTCTGCGAAACGTCTTTGCAATTGCAACCTTCCCGACAAGCTCCGCAAAAACCTATCGTAAACAAAACATAGAATTCTAAATCATAAATTAGTATGGAAACTGTTGCCACAAAAAGATAATAAAATAATATGCAAAACGAACATTATGATCATTAAAATACTTGTCAGTTAGGTTTAAATTAGTTATTTACATTTTATGTTGTAATACTTGCACATTTTATGCCGTTACATAACCTTCCCGACACGCTCCGCGAAAACGTAACCAAAATGGCATCGAAGAAAGAAGGAATTTTTTTTTTAAATGGCATTAAAATTACAAACGATACCATGTACACACCGTTCCATTTTAACTTAAAAAAAATCTGCGAATTGCACAATGTAGGCAACATACACAGATGAACAAAATAAGCTAAAATAACGAAAATAAATTACAAGAAAATGCCATGTGCATAGCGTTCCTTTTAAACTTAAAAAAAAACTTCAGCGAATTGCACAATGTAGGCAACGTGCACAAATGAACAAAATAAGCTAAAATAACGAAAATAAATTACAAGAAAATGCCATGTGCACAGCGTTCCTTTTAAACTTAAAAAAAACTTCAGCGAATTGCACAATGTAGGCAATGTACAAACAGTCAGCCATGTTGGCAGATATACGAAGGTACCCATGTTGGCGCGTTTATTCCTCATTAAAAAAAACTGCCGCCAAGCAGTGGGCTAAAGCGCATTCCAACCACTTTTTGTAATTATAAGTCATATATAGATATTTAATATTCTCTGTAAGAAATTACTAAACAGTGCCATGGTGGTTACACTAATGCATAAGTATAAAAAAGTTTACTCTTCTAGATCAAAAATAAATTATACAATTTTTCATTAAAATATATTGAAAGTTCAAGTAACTATACATTTGATAAAAACTAGGGGCAGT
Source organism: Stegodyphus mimosarum (assembly GCA_000611955.2). Lineage (NCBI taxonomy): Eukaryota > Metazoa > Arthropoda > Arachnida > Araneae > Eresidae > Stegodyphus > Stegodyphus mimosarum. The sequence goes on from KK113503.1 coordinate 385,416, forward strand.
GTTTTCAGACTGCCATGGCAGGTTTTTAACCAGTTCAGCAATCACTGATTTGCAAGGTACACAGAATTTTTTCCCTGACATTGAGGGATTTTCCCATTTTACATGAAATGTTTCATTTTGTAAAGTGCACCGACACTAAATAAAAATGTTTATATCTCTGGTGTACAGTTCTAGGTCATCAGGATTTTCAAGCATTTATTAAAAAATCTCAAAATTGTTTATTAAGAGTATTCACTTTCCATTTCAACATATCATAATATTCCCGAACTTTTTCTTCTATTTTCAAGTGCTAAATTTAATTGCCAGTATAACTAATAGCGTAAATTAAATTTCAAACCATAAATTTTACCCAATTATGCATTCAAAGAATTACTTATTAAAAATAACAGTTTAAAAAATGGGAGGGGGGAAATTCTTTGCATTTGAAAATAAATATTAACCAAAGTTTGAATTTAATATAAAAGATATATATATATTAAGCAATATAATATATATTAAACACATTTTTATATACCTTTTCCCCGACAATACAGAATTTATATGATTTATTATAATCATTTATTGAATCTTAGGTAGCTTCAAAAGCTGCCTAAAGTATCAACAGCAGTTTTGCAGAACCTGTGAATGTGTCCTTTACAATGCTAACGAATACTCTTGATATACCATATTTAATGCCTCAGTAAACAATAAACCCTTATTGCAACACGTAAATTCACGTAAAAGCACTACATTCTATTCAAAATGATACCAATTTAAGTACAACATTGAGGCACACTAAAAGAAATATTAACAAAATTAATACCTGTACACTTTTCCATCAAATTTTTCGTTAGTTACAGGAATAGTTTTAACCTTAGTCACATTTTTAAAGTATTGCTTGTCAGGGGATTTGGATGCTATCTGCTTCTCATAAAACGGGGTCTTTAATGAAATAGATTCCTTTTTACTAGTAGCATAATATAAGATGGTAGTTGATGTTATTAAAAATAAAATCGCAAATCGGGTATAAAATCTTGCATGCTGACTGAGTACCATAACTTTTTCAAGAAACTGAACCAGTAAACATGAAAACTGCTAAGAAAAATCAAGCAGTTAGCGATGCAGCTGTAAAATATTTCTGACAAGCCATACGTACATCCTCATCTCCCTAACTTCTCGAATAAAATAATCGAATCATACACTGATGCAGTGAGACAAAAATTCATATGTACATCAGTAGTTTCACATATATAATCAAATATAAAATGTAAGATTAGCTCTTAATATAGATCTCATGTTGGCAAATTCTCATTTTAAATACAAGAAAACCAGAAATTTATTTAAATGCCGGCTGAACAGCAAAAGTAGTTAATGAATATATTTATGAAGTTTAGGATGTTGTTCATTTCGAAAGCGTCGCGGGAAGAAAACATTATATATGCATTTTACATAAAACATTCACATTACACATGCCTTCACCATCAACAACAAACATCCTGACAACTTGAACTTTTTTAATATCATGTTGCCATTCACTAACAAAATACTCACCATTGTCTAAAACCCGACAGCTAAAACCCGACAGGAACTGAAGAAATTCAACCAATCAGAATTAGCCACAGCCGGAGACTGTTTTTGGCGACCAGATCGATGTCGGGAAACCAGTTGGAATTTTCTCGATAGCAGACAGGAGAGCTGGGGCTTTATTCTCCTAGCCTGCGACAAGATCTCCATACGAGAGTGCCCCATATGACGCTTTCTTCACGAGGAGCGAAAATAAGGTAATAGGTCGAAATTTTCAGCCATCCTTTTCATATTTCAATTCAAAGTACACATCGTTGATGGTCCAGAAAATAGGTTGGGGTTGATAATAATTGTATCAGTTATCGTTTCTATATTTTTCATTTCTTTCCAACACCGTTGATGGTCCAGAAAAATACACTGGTGTGCAAAAATTAAGGACGAAGTCGAAAAATTAGCATATTAGCTGAACGAAGAGGGCAGAGCGGACAGAAAGACCAATTAGGAGATTAAGTAAGGCCATGTACGGTAGCACATGCGCAGATATGCAGGTAGACGTAATGGGGGAGTGTCTGAGTAGTATAAAGCATGTTGTCGGTGTAAGATCAGTATTTCTGGCAAAGAGATTGCACGCCGTATAGCACTTAAAATCACACCGAGTTGCTGCCTCAGCGAGAAATGGCGAATAATCAATAAGTTCGACGACATTTGGATGCTTTTACCCGAGGTCGAATCATTGGGAAGTTGGAGGAAGGCCGCAGTGTGACAAGTGTGGCTACAGAGTTCAGAATTTCTCACAGCATCGTTTCACGACTTTGGAGACAATTTCAAACTACAGGAACAGCTATCCGGGCGTTTAGTAGTGGTCGTCCACGAGGAACCACACCCGCAGATGACCGGTATATTGCCTTACAGGCCAGAAGAAACAGGCGGCAGACAGCGGGAGAAATCGCTAGACACACGACACAGGCGACTGGACGACCGATATCGCGTTTTACCGTGGCCAGAAGACTGCACGGTGGTGGTCTGTTTGCACGACGCCCTGTACGGTGTGTACCTCTAACGCCTGCCCATCGGAGAAGGCGTTCTCTGCGGTGCCGGGAACACCGGAATTGGAGAGACAATGAATGGGGACGAGTACTCTTTACAGATGAGAGCAGATTTAGTCTGAGTTGCGATTCTAGACACATACATATCTGGACAGAGCGGGGAACACGCAATAACCCCTTCAACATCATCAAAATGGACTGTTTTGGAGGTCGCGGAGTTCTCGTTCGAGCAGACATTATGCTTGGTAGCCGGACTGACATTCATATCTCCCGAGGTGATTCGTCATCTGGGACTGCTATTGTAACGAGGTTCTTCTTCCTTACATGCGTCTTTTCACAAGGGTTATGGGTCCTCAGTTCCTCTTCATGGAAGACAACGCTCCACCTCATCGCACAGTTGCTGTCGAAGAGCTGTTGGAGAATGAAGATATTGAACACATGGATTGGTGGCAAGGTCCTGGATCTAAATCCCGTCAAGCATGTACGGAACTTACTAGGGAGACCCGTGGCAGCACGTAACTTATCGCCAGTAACGATTCCGAAACTGCGATTGGTGCTACAAGAGCTACAGCAGTGTCTCAACAGCTCATTAACAACCACATATCCAGCATGCACAAATGATGTGAAACCTGCGTAGCAGTCAGGGGAGATCATATCCCCTATTAAAGACCGGATGTTTCTTGCTGGACACCCATCACAGGAATGTTTCGGCCTTCAGTCGCATTGCGCTCCATGCTACGTTTTCAATAAAGCTTCTTTTTATCCCTCCGATTTCTCTTTTAGTAAGTGTTGCTTACATTACTCATGTCCTTACGTATTGGGGATCTTAGGGTATTAAATGTGTTGATTTGGAAAGCATTTGTACAAAGTTATATTGAAAAAAACCTTCTCGTCCTTAATTTTTGCACACCAGTGTAAGTTGATAAGTTGAAATTTTCAGTCATCCTTTTCCTATTTGGCTTTAAAATATTCTTTCCCACATCCTTGATGGTGGAGAAAATAGGTTGGGGCAGATAATAATTGTATCAGTTATCGTTTTTATATTTTTCAATTCTTTCATATTTCACTTTAATGTACTCTTTTCTATACCGTTGATGGTCCAGAAAAAAAAATAATTTAATAGGTAGAATTTCTCAGTCATCTTTTTAAGATTTCAATTCTTTCATATTTCACTCTAAAATATTCTTTTCCATGTCATTCATGAAGAAGGAAAGGCTAATTACCAGCTGCTTCGTGTCATCAACTTTATTACTGATGGTTTCAATTGTAAGTTCCCAACCGGAGCCATTTTCTTAGATATTGCGAAAGCTTTTGATAGGGTCTCGCTACGGGGACTTATCAAGTTTACAAACTTATCAAGTTGAACTTCCCCGATCATTGTATTAGACCATAGGTTCCCAACCTTTTTCGAACTGGTGCCTCCTTTTCTAATGAATATTTCAATACCGCCCCCCTAGAGAAATAAGAGCGTACATAATGCATGGTGAAAACAAGAAGTAAATAAAAAATTACTAATAGATAGAATGTTGTTGGAATTGAAACGCTACTGAATTTCTTCGTTATTTAAAAAGAAAAATAAAAGTTTTAGCTTACCTGTTATAAGGACAGGCAGGGGTTTTGATGATACGAAATAATCCATAATAAACTATTGCTTTCTAAATAAATAAAATGACAGTTTCAGAGAACACTCAAAAGGCATACTTAATTATTATTAAAAAGTATTTTTATTAAAATTTAAAGGCATCGAATTTCTAACTTAACTAATGAGAAGGCTGAATTTGATGCATTTTAAGAAGCTTGTTAATATCAGGCTCGATTTTACTTAAAAACAATCGTAAATCGCCGCGTTCAGTAACATGGAGCCGATTTCTCTTTTTCGTTACCAATGTTGCTACAGCACTAAATCCACGTTCTGCTAAATATGAAGATGGGAATGCTAGCAGAAATCGTTGCACAATCGACCATAATCTTGGATACAATTGCGAAATCGACTTCTGCAGCCAAAATTCTTGGTAGCCATTCTTGAATTTATGTAATTTTTAATTCCTCATTTGTCGTCAGTTCTATCAGTTCTTCTTCTAACTGAGATGGTCCTGCTGTGTTGACATTGGAAAAAGGATCCAAAACCCAGTCTGGTATGTCCATGTTTAAAATGTCCTCGAATCGTTCCTTGAAGTCATTGTAGAGGTTTTCCAAGTGCTGACAGTAAACAAGCAAGTCGTCGTGCTTGAATGATACTGCTGATAAACATGGGAAGGTATGGAATTCACGTCTGCCTATATTTCTTTTATATAATAGCAGTTTAGACACGAAAGCAGCAATGCTATTTTTAGTCTTAATCAAGTTTAAGTCTTCTCCTTGAAGTTGGAGATTGACATCATTAAACAATTTATAGAGGTCTGCTAAGTACGCAATATCGTTTTTTGATGCGATGAGGTTGTCGCGCAATTCCGTGTCTTTGTTTCCTAGGAACTCTATCACAGATTCAAACAGATTGTAAAATCGAGTCAAACAAGTACCTTTTGAAAGCCAGCGCACCTCTGTGTGAAGCAGCAATCGGTTGAAATCTTCATCATTTGCAATGCAAAGCTGACTAAATAATCTGTCATTCAACGAGTTACTTCTGATTTTATTAACTGCTCTTATAACATATTGCAGTGATGTATGGAGACGTTCGCTCAAATTTTTCGCAACCAAATGCTGTCGATGAATTACGCAATGCACAGCAAGCACGTCCGGAACTTTATTTTTTAAGCATGCTATGAAGCCTTTGTGACGCCCTGTCATAGCCGGTGCGCCATCCGTAGCAACCGACAAAATATTATTAAAAGGAATTTCCTTTTCGTCAAAAAACTTTTGCAGTGTATCAAATATGGTTTCTCCTTTTGTATCTGTTTCCAAATTGGTAGCAAACAACATTTCTTGACATATTTTTTCATCTTTGATAAACCTCACGTACGACAATAACAATGCTTCATTGGTTGGTAAAGTGGACTCATCCAGCTGAATTGAAAATTGACAAGTCTGCAGATAATTGCACAACGATTCTTCAATGTTTTCAGCCATCTCATCAATTCGTCTTTGCACAGAATTATTGCTCAAAGGAATTTTTCGGATAATATCTGTAGCTGGTTTATGGAGCACGGTGGTTATTACTTCTTTAACTGCTGGTAAAATTAAATCTTCCCCAATAGTATGTGGCTTGCCTGTTTTAGCAATCAACAATGAGATATTGTACGAAGCTCGAAGTCCGTCATCGTCTTGTTTAGAAGCTGATGAAAATAATTTTGATATAGTTGGCTGATTTTCAATCTTCTTTTTTATCTCTAGAAAATAGGTCATATCTCTGTCTTTCTTATCCGGATGCATTTTATTAAGATGATCTTGAAGCCTAGAAGGTTTCATCGCTTCATTCGAAAATGTTTTTTGACAAATAAGGCACAATGGAGATGATGGATTTGAGGGATTTTCGATAAATCCGTATTTTATATAATCCGCACTGTACTGCCGCCTCTTCTTTTTTGCTTCCGACATGGGTTTTTCTTTACTTATACTTGATCCAAGTTAAGGGAGCTGCAAGGGATACTGCCGGTTTAAATAATATAAGTTGAAGTAGCAAAATATTAAGGCAACGCCGTTTTCATCGTACGCAGTACATGCTGCGATGAACGATAGATAGTGTGAGCCTGAGTCTGTAGCATTCTGCGGGGCTGTTCTATTTTTAGCTACCTACAATTTTTGATCGGGTAAACCACTGGTGACGATTTGTCTACTCCGCCGCCGCTTATTTCGGCGCTCTAATTTTTTCCCGCGTCCAACGTCGCCTACGCACTTTTACAGACTCTCTTAGAATACAGTTTAGTTGGAGATCTCGCTATCGTTGCCGCTTGAAAGTGGCCTTTTTTAGTCCCAGTGACATTTTTTGTAAATGTTACGGCCAAAGCCCGAAATCGGCCAATTCGCATTTTGGCCAACGTTGCTGTAAACTTACCGGCGAATGTCCAATCTTTTTGTTGATTTCTGGCTTTGACCGGCCAATTTGGGAAAAAAGAAATCAAGGGCAGATGGTTTTACACACTGTTAAAAATGAAGTATTTAAAAATGAGTACTTCTGTGAGTTCAACGAGTAGAAACTATTCAGTGAACGCATATGCTGTAACAATGTGATAGTGTGAAGATTAGATTTGCGCCCTTCAAAATGACGAATTATATCTTAAGCAAATGCGTTGCGTATCGAGTATGAATACAGAGGCAAATTGAGCACTCAATTTGTCAACTACCTTTAAGGGTGATCCTTAGTCTTTTTCTGCTCCATAGACTCAATCTACCATTATCACATCAGGCTTTGGCCAAGAATTCCCAGCCACTTCGCGAAATGGCCGGCCAAAGTATAAAATACAATATTAATTGCAAGTATTTCGGACTTTGGCCAAACCTCCTGGCCAAAACGCGAACTGGCCGAACTTCGGGCTTTGGACGTAACATAAATATGTACATAAAGACAATAAAGATATATTTTTGCACTGAAGGCTTTTCCTTCTGATATTATGAACTCCGGTTCTACTGCTCCTTTCACTAAAATGGTGACCCTTTCAACAAAAGTCAACAGTTTTCTGCGACTTTTTGGAGTGCATCTCGCCAAATTGGCAAGACAGGTTGCTAGTTTTAGCACATGCAGCCCCAGAATCGTACATACTAGAGAGGTATGTCTTTCTCTGAACAGTGAAGTCTCATATCGAAATATGTGAATTTTCGCACACGTGATAGAAATGAATTATCAGCGTGATTTTAAAGTCTTTTTCAGACTATATTTTGCTAATCTTCCAACGCCCCTCTGTGCCATATCAACGCTCCCTAATTTTCTCTGGGTTTTTTGCCGCCCCCCTGAAAGCCGGAAACGCCCACAAGGGGGCGTTATCGCCCACGTTGGGAACCTATGTATTAGACTTATTGCGTCCTGTCTCCAAGACAGAAGCTTTGCAGTGAAAACGGGAAGTTCTGTTTCTACCACGAGAAACATTTTCGCTGGAGTGCCCAAGGATCAGTACTTTCACCATATTTATATAACATTTACACTTACGATATTCCTAAAGACCCACAAATTACCATTGCTCTTTTCACAGATGATACTGCACTTAGGACCCAAGCTTCTACAGTTACTGTTGCCCAGCTCCTTTTTCAACATTACGTCAATCATCTAGAAAAATGGCTCACTTTTTGGAGGATTGCAGTTAATACTGAAAAATCAAAAGCAATTATTTTTCGTAAAGGACAAAAAAATTTCGCACCACTAAGACCTCTTCTATTTGTTATAGAAATTGACTGAGTTGACGAAGTCAAATATCTAGGAGCCATTGTTGATAAAAATTGGCTTTTCAGAAACATCTCAGGGAAACTGTGAAAAAAATTAATATCGCGCTTGCAACTATGCGCCCACTTCTTGGCAGAAGAAGTCATATGCCCGTTTCAAATAAACTCATCTTATATAAATCTATACTTCGACCAGCATCCCCATCACGATGCTCGTGCGCCGAAAACGTTTTGCAGAAGCTCCTCCTGCTGCCTCTACGCCACCTCCTGCAGCTACCTCAGCTCTATCCGATGCTGCCCGCGATGATCCAGCGTGCCTAGCCCCTGACGATGAGGCGTCATCTGAGGAGTAGTAATTCTCTCATTAACCTGTGCAGTAAATCATCTTCATCTTCATCTTCTTCACCTCCGTCGTACTGCACAGGAGTTTCATCGACATTTATGAAGATCAAACAAAGATAAGCTATTGTCAGAGGTGAGTTACGCACCTTGTTATAAAAGAAAAGTTGTTATAAGACTAAACGAGTTCTAAAAACATATTTGCAGTATGTACACTTTAGTTTCATCAACGTATGTTATATATACACACGTATCACATTTATATTACTTATATATTATTTTATGTAAGTTATTTAGATCATTAATGTTTTATTTACATGTTTAAAACTATTCTTTAATGTTCTAATGATAACATATGCACTTATATGGCTTTATATACACTTATTGATATTATACATACACAAAAAATGTACGTATGTTAAAAATGAGAGGGCGACACTACTTGGCGGTTTTTCAATTATCGCGGCCGGTTCTGGTCCCTATTAACCGCGATAACTGAGGGATGACTCTATATAAGTAACCCTTGGCATTCTTCCGTGTCATTAGATGCAATTATAGATGCGTGAGTACCATCTACAGCGATGACACCAGGAAATCCAAACTTTCGATTGAATCCTAATTTGATTTTTTTTTGAAACTATTTATTGTAAAATTTTATCCAATTGGTGAAAATACTAGAAAAAATAGCATGTGTAATTTTCAAATATACCAACGGACGAATTTCTGGCTCAGCCCTATATATCTATCACTACCAACGTATCTGTGGTAACTTCCCAGAAGGATAAAAGTTTAAGGCGCACAAAGCATGTTGTAAATAAATAACTATAACTGTAACTATAACTATAACTATATATAGATGTAAAACTGTATTATAAGTATATTAGCATATGCAGTGAAAGAAATTGCAGTACATATTCCTATTTATGCTCTTTTTAAATCGATTCCACCAGCGGGCGAGCAGTAAAATCGCTGAACACTGGTAGTCCGGTCCGTGGTTCGAATACCGCGAACGGGCTGGCTGCAGGGGCCTTTTCGTGGTTTTTCCCATGTGTAACGTGTATACGAGCTAGTTTCCGTTAGAAAGTCGTTCACAAAGACAACCCTCCCCTTAGGCACATAGCCCTCGAGGCTTTGCCGTAATCACATAAAACCAAAACCAAACACATTTTAAATCTGAATTAAAAGTACGCAAAAATGATGTAATCCCTAAAAGCTGATAACATAAAAAATCTGTTAACTAATTATAAATCATGCATTAAAATATTTACAAGAATTTAATTTAACTGAAAATTATACAGGAATTTAACTTGAACTACACAGAATATTCTAAAAACTACTGGAAATTGACATTCATATCGGTGCAATTAAAACTGCTTAAATAAATTTTTTAACTCAAAGCAATTTAATATGAACATTGAATTTAGGATGTGCATAATTTGAATATACACTGCATATTCTTTAATGCATTCGTTAATGTATTACATTTTTTATACACGACAAGTTAAAATAAAAGTGGAGGGAAATACATTATAATTTAAAACATAAAATTTCAAAATTATAAATTACTCAACAAAACATGAAATTGAGTATATTAATATAGACATTAGTTTAAAAATTACAATTTTAAATTTAAAAAATGCACTCCTTTTTTATATTTGAAAAAGGAAAACACGAAATATATTATTTTCACGAAGGAATTGCTTATCTGATCGATCGATCAATAGCCGGAAACCTATATCGCCCAGATATGAAAACAAGCGAATGATTCCTCACCTTTAATTCAGGAATATTGCTGTCTTTGACGTGGATGCTTCCGCAAAATATGGCCTTAATTTATTGATAAGGGTCAATGCTATAGGTTTGTCAAGTCGAAATAATCCATTAAAAGAAGAACCGTGAGAAACAAATGCGTTATTTCTATTGCGAAACACTCGAGTTTCCAAAAAGTATCCGTCACCTCCGCCGTCTTCAGTTGAGCTCTAAAACTGCAGTCAGAAAGTTAAACGGAAGCTACTGAGCTGACGGAAAAATTTCCGACTCGTCGATCGCAAAAGATAACGTTGTTTTTGTTTTCTTTCTTTTAATACTGAGTACTAAGTTTAACCCGGTCCATTGACAGCTTCAGAACTGGATAAGGCGGAAATGTATTGGATTAAATGTACTCAAGATTCGGCAATTAACGTTGAAATAGACCAATTAAATTGTAGAAAATCTGTCAGTAAGGAATCAAATTTATATAAACTTAATCCCGAATTAGATGAAAATGCATTGCTCGTGCTGAAAGGTAGACTGCAGTTCTCTGAATTACAAGAACGAGAAAAACACCCATGAGTACTTCCTGACAGATCTAAATTTGTTAAGCCGGTGATTATGGATACACATGTGAGGTTACATAATTTTGGAGTAGCTACAACGTTATCGCATCTTCCAGAAAAATATTTCATCATCAAAGGAAGAAGAGGCGTGAAATCTGTTCTAAAAACTTGATTAATTTGTAAAAGATTTAATGCAACTCCAGATAAGGAAGATAGTACCACTACCTAGAAATAGGATTATTGAAACTCTACCATTTGAAACAACTGGCATAGATTTTGCTGGACCGAATTTGTAGAATAATTTTCAGTGATAATGCAAAAAAAAATTATCAAAGCTGATTCAGTACTGAGAGAAATTTGGAAGATTATTTCAAAAGAAGTTTTGGATTATTTCTCAAAAAATAAAATAACTTGGAAATCAGTTGTGCCTAGAGCCTCCTGGTGGGGCGGTTTATGGGAAAGGATGGTTCGCACCGTAGAGACACCACTGAAAAATGTCCTTGGTAGGACTTGTATTGGAAACGACATTGACTGAAATTGAAGCAGTTAACAATTCTCGACCATTGTGTTATATCTACGAATAGCCCTCCGAACCAGAACCTTTAACTCCAGCCCATTTTTAGTAGGAAAAAGACTAACAACATTGCCTCATGGATCGCCTGTAATCGCTGGATCTGAATCCAGCAGAAGCCTGCTTAAAAAATTAAAATATCGACAGCAAGCCATTAACCACTTTTGTAAGCGCTGGATCAAAGAATATCTGTTACAGCTTCGTTCTGAGTATCGAATCACTCGATCAGAATCCTCATCATTTAAAGTTGGTGACGTAGTGCTGATCCATGATGAAAGGTTGCCGAAGTATCTTTGGAAGTATGGATGTATTAAAGAGCTGTGTTTAGGACGTAAAGTTAGATCCTGTATGCTTCAAACACCAACAGGAATTATAAAGAGACTCATTCAATTACTATATAAATTTTACTATATAAATTTGAACTGGACTTAATGGACTAATATTTGAATGGACAGTCATGAAGTTATTTCGACGTTTTTAAATTTTATTTACTCATATAATTCAGTTATTATTTTATTATTCTACATTCTAGCCCTATATTGCATTCTTAATTTGAATATTTGTTTACCTACCGTAAGTAAGTATAATTTAGTTATATTTTATTTTTATCCAAGAATTTGAAATGCTTACTTTGAAAGTGTTGAATACATAACCATTAATTTAGTTTGTTACATTTTGAAATAATTAGTTTCTTTTAATGATAGCAGTGTGTTGTGACTGCCGATTAAGCCGTTAGATAGCGTTGATATGAATATTGGATTTTTCATCCTTTTGTGGTAACCCTGTTGCGCTCTGTTTTGAGAATTGTTTCAAGAACCGATTGAGTCGGCAATACTAATTTTAAACTCTCGTTTTGAGAGTAATTTAGAATAGCTGACATGTAAATAAATTTTGCAAATAGTTAGTTCGTATGTTGATTTAATCACATATTGAAGTGATTTTATTTAATCATTTTTACGGTAAGAATTATGAGACTAACCTGTTTGGAAGTGAAAATGGTGGTTCAACAAATAATGAAAGAATTTTTAACTTTGTTGTGACGTGGGCTTACCTGTGCACGTGGTGAGATGACTCAACTTTTGACCTTGCCTGTTAACAAAATACGGAGAAAAGATAACCAATTTCCTCGAGAATACACTACAGAGTACAATAGGAAGCAAATGAGTAGTTCAGTTCTGAGAAAAAGAGGACGTTTTATGTTCGCATGAACTGAAATTATTATCTTTGTTTGGAATAATTTTACGTTAATTTGTTTGGAATTATGATTATATAAGATTATAATCAATCGAAAAAAATCAAGGGCGATGCGGTGATCCGCGTACCCTGGACGCCCCTCCTTTTGTGAACCACTGCTGTTAGCTCTGTAGTTAAAGCCATAAATCATATGTAAGCTAATCTCAGGCAGGTTCATGGCTAGTCTGGCGTTTCATGTATTTTCTAATCGGAAAAGCAGATATGAGACAAATACCATTTAATAAGCCTTCCGTGAGAGTAGCTCTCCTCTTAAACAGGAATTAGTTAACCAGCTTTTAAATGTACATTAAAAGCATGATGTTATGAAGAAGAGAAAAGTTCTATAAAGAAAAAAAAATCCTAACGTACAATTTAGCAGGAAATCCAACCTAAGTCTTACCAAGCTTTATTGTAACACCATTAGAATTATCTCTAATTCCTTTTACTAAGAAAAACCATTGTATTAAGAAATTTTATATTCTTATGATCAAGAATCATATAATACTATTTTTGTATAGGGTAAACTACAAGGTCTGTCCCGAAGGTAATGCACCCCATTTTCTTCTGCCGCGACTATCCGTCGCACAGCGTTGCCGCTTGCACTGAAAGGTGAGTGGACTCTTGGGAACACAGCGCGACCAGCTCCAGTTGGTTCCGAGCTCATGGAGAGTCACAGTGCCTGTTTCTGTGAACCCTTGTGCGTGTGCTCGGTCGAAATCAAGACGGAAAAAGCTCTTTCAGCGAGACCCAAAGTTTTGTTTCAAGCTTGAGAAAACGCCGTTGGAGACTTTTGCTTTGCTTCAGTCCTAATTTATCCCCGTTCGACTTCTTTTTATTCCCGAAGATTAAACAATCCCTCAAAGGACAGCATTTGGGGAACCTGGAGAACATCAAGGAGGCTACGAGGAAGTTACTAAAGGACTTTCCTGTTACGGACTTCTAGGACGCATATAAAGCATAGAAATCGCGTTAGAACAAGTGTGTTAGCGGGAGGGATGTATTTCGAAGAACACTGAGTAATTGTATGAATCGGTTTAATAAATTTCTAAAAAAAATGGGCGCATTACTTTCGGGGCAGACCTTATACTTTATTTTACACAACATTTTATTTAATGATGCCAAATAATAGATACATCAGGTTTAGTTGAATATAAATTATGTAAATCCTGTTTTGAAATTTTAATATGCAATTTGGTGTTTTATTAGTGTCGGAAACCAGATTTTTTAGTAATTATTTTCTTTTCACAAGAAATGCTGTATTCTTTCGTCTAAAATCTGACTGGTACTTACTAACCAAAATAATGTTTTAGAAGACTTTTGCTTACATTTCTGATTTTAATTCATTAGGAAATTTGATGAATATCATGATTCTTATGGAGCAGTGCTACTAAGGCAGTAATTTTATGCCATTAAGCATGATGGCAAATGGTGTGAGATGACCAAATGGTTAAGCAGTAAGGCAGTCATTATTTCTGATGCTTTCAATTAAATTAGACTTGTAGCTTTCACAAATATAATAAAATTTGAGACAGAAATTGAAAGTTATCACGAATTAGCTTGACTGCTCCATGTAAGCTTGAATTCTTGATAAACCAGGAAACATTAATAATTATTAAGTCCTTAATTTTTAAGATTTGGAAATGTCTTTGGCACTACATACATTAAAAGTGATTCATGTAAACAATGTCATCAAGTGTAATTTCTAGTACATCCTCATTAAAGAGGCCATTCAGTTAGTTATAAAAACTGGCAAATGTAATTGACCAATTTATAATATACAAATCTTAAATGTTGCCTGAGGCCTATCGAATAGCCTTTTTAATAAGGAAGTATGGAGTTTCTCTCTAGAGTTAGTATCACTCAAAACAGCCTTATATTCCTTACCATGCACATGAAGTTTGTCATGATGCAAAGTGTTTTCCTAAGATGATAATAAGGTACAGTCGAGCCTCCAGCAAAGGATACTTCAGATTATCCGATGTATCCCATTAACAGTTAGTTTGTGACTTTACACATCAAGCAGAAAATCGTTGCAAACATATTTAGCGGTCCTTTAACCGTCCAGTAGTCGGTAATTTCACTTTGTTGTAATGTGCATACATGATATCATTAACTACATCTTCAAAGATATCCCTACTACTATGATGATGAACAACCTCAGTTGCATATCATAGTGTCAAACTTATTTTTTCATCTGTTAAACTTCTTATTAACTTGATCTACGGCACTCTGTTATTTATTAGTAACATGTTGAAGTAATAAAGTGTGGTACAAATATAATTATTTTTGTTTTGGATACATTGTTACTGGTTACGTTGGGACAATCCAGCTAATTGTTAATTGTAAGTCACTTCTTTTTTAAATTCTAATCTACTGGTGTGGGGAAAATATAACGTAAAATTGTCTAAAGTGTCATACATATAATTTCATGTAAATAGGATTATTTCTGCTTTGGATATATTGTTAATGCATTTTTCTTTAGATATATTGATAATGCATTTTTCTTTGGATATATTGCTAATGTATTTTTTAATGTAGTCGCCCAGACGGCATAGTGATTATGTTCGCTTTCGAATCCCGAAGAAGGCATGGTTGTTTATAACTGTTCGTTTCTTCATAGGAGCCTAAGGTTGCGTACCTATTAGGTGCCCCCATAATAAAGTAACCACCGCTTTTGGCTTTAAGGGAGGCCAACGTCTATGATTACATGCGGCCACCATTGGAAAAAAATGTTGTTAATGTTTATGTCAGGACAATACAGCTGTTTTGTAGTCGTAAGGTACTTTTTTTAGTTGTAATTCACTGGTGTGTAGGTAAAAAACAAAGTAAAATTATAGAGACATTAAGTAATTTTTAAAAGCAGGAGAGATGGAAAACGAGCAATGCTTTCGCCGGGACTCGAACCATGGATTTTTCGAATACACGCCGAGTGTGCTGACCCCACGAAGACATACTGAGAAGTAGGGAGAAATACCTTGTAACACTTCCCGTCATCCACGTTTTAGGGGAAAGGCATAATAGTTGCTCATTTTAAACTCATAATTTTATTTTTACATAATTGAAAAATAATCACTTTGGGTTCATTTATCTTAACTGAAAAATGAAATTATCCTGTAATCCATGTCAAAATTAATAAATATATACACAGATATGCTACTAAGTTAACTTTTCCTTCATTTATCACCATATATTTGTGTAACATTGTACAACAGAAATATTTGCCAGTTCGGCGAAAGTACCATGTGCGGTCGAGGTATGTGTCCATGTGAACGTACTGCATCATCATGACAGCTTATTAGAAAATCAAATTCGCTAACACAACCTTGTATTTGGCGTACATTCACTAAAAACACTCAATCGATTTCGAGGGCAGCTACAGGTCCCTCCTCATCAGGAGAACAAAATACAAGAAGGGGAAAGAAAACTGAGTAACGGCTTTTTATACTCTCTGGTAGAACCACGCGCGAGGAGGCAACGCCATCTATCGAGAAAAACAATCATCAAGAATTATGTTAATAGAATTTTAAAAGCGCTAGGAAGGACTGGATTAGACTTAAAATCGTTCACTAAACTTGCTAAATCATTGTGAATATGAAAAGCCTCAAGAAAATCCAATTCACCAACGGAAGAAGCTTTTTGGATAATTTTTGCAGATCCAAAGTCAAAATTATGATTAAATTTCCAACTATGATACGCTATTGAAGACTTGTTAATTTCGCCCTTTCGGACATAAGATTCATGTTCCTTGATACGAAACTTTAACGCTCTTTTTGTTTGGCCAATATATCTCAAGCCACACTGACACGATATACTATAAATTCCCCACGAATTAAAGTCAGAAACAGAATCTTTTAGAGTCGAACCGTGAATTTTATTGATAGGGAGAAAACTGACCTGAAAAGTGAATTTGTGGAGAATCCGTGCAACCTTATAACTAACAGAAGGATAAAATAGAAGCACGACAAAATCATTAATATTGTTTCCAACAGTGGAATGTCTTCTATGATGGGAATCTGAAAACTTTTTAACAGCTTTATCAATGATCACAGGAGAAAATCCTCGGTCAATAGCAACTGCTTTTAAATAATTAAGTTCATTGGTAAGCAAGGATTCTGTGGAACAAACTTTGAGCGCGCGAAATACATAATAGTAAAAAGAAGCCACTTTCTGCTTAACAGAGTGGTATTACTTAGCATGGGGTGGTAAACAAACTGCAAAGGGTTTACGGTACACAGTAGTGCTAAAATCAATTTCATTGCGGATTATAAGAATATCAAGGAAGGGGAGGGAATTGTTGGATTCAATTTCAAGAGTCAATTGGATGGCTGGATCAATTGAATTTATAGTAGATAAAATCTCGGATAAATCGTCTTTATTACCGTCAAAAAGTGCGAAAGTGTCATCTACATAACGAATCCAGAGACGAAAAGATAGTTTATCAAATAATTTTTCCTCAAAATAGTGCATATAAATGTCAGCAAGTACAGGACTGAGAGGATTACCCATAGCTAATCCTTCAATTTGACGATAATATTCATTTTGGAAAACAAAGTGGGTTTGACTGAGAGAGACTTTAGTAAGCGAAACCAACTCATCAATTTCAGTATGTGTGAAATGAAATTCCCTAAGCCTAGTTTCAAGACATTTTAGTGCTCCTTCGACTGGAACATTAGTAAACAGTGATTTGATATCAAATGAAACCATAATGGAACGCAGTGGAGAAATACCTTTAAGTTTATCAATGACTTCAGAAGAATTTTTTACAGTGTGAATATTGTAAGCAAGTAAAGGAGAAAATCTGGAAACTAAATATTTGGCCAAAGGATATGATGCTGTACCTATGTTGGAAACAATTGGTCGAAAAGGAATCCCAGTTTTATGGAGTTTTGGGAGAGCGTAAAGCCTAGCACAGTTAGCAATAGGTGGAATACACTGGGTGCAAAAATTAAGGACGAAGTCGAAAAATTAGCACATCAGCTGAACGAAGAGGCAGAGCGGACAGAAAGACCAATCAGGAGATTAAGTAAGGTGATGTACGGTAACACAAGCGCAGATATGCAGGTAGACGTAATGGGGGAGTGTCTGAGTAGTATAAAGCATGTTGTCGGTGTAAGATCGGTATTTCTGGCAAAGAGATTGCACGCCGTATAGCAGTTAAAATCACACCGAGTTGCTGCCTCAGGGAGAAATGGCGAATAATCAATCAGTTAGACGACATCTGGATGCTTTTACCCGAGGTCGAATTATTGGGAAGTTGGAGAAAGACCGCAGTGTGACAAGTGTGGCTGCAGATTTCGGAATTGCTCACAGCATCGTTTCACGACTTTGGAGACATTTTCAAACTACAGGAACAGCTATCCGGGTGTTTAGTAGTGGTCGTCCACGAGGAGCCACACCCGCAGATGACCGGTATATTGCCTTACAGGCCAGAAGAAACACGCGACAGACAGCGCTAGACACATGACACAGGCGACTGGACGACCGACATCGCGTTTTACCGTGGCCAGAAGACTGCACGGTGGTGGTCTGTTTGCACGACGCCCTGTACGGTGTGTACCTCCAACGCCTGCCCATCGGAGAAGGCGTTCTCTGTGGTGCCGGGAACACCGGAATTGGAGAGACAATGAATGGGGACGAGTACTCTTTACAGATGAGAGCAGATTTAGTCTGAGTTGCGATTCTAGACACATACACATCTGGACAGAGCGGGTAACACGCAATAACCCCTTCAACATCATCAAAAGGGACTGTTTTGGA